>BLSH010178275.1:556185-569167 GCA_018402905.1 Glandirana rugosa
AACCCTTTTAATTCTTAAAAAAAAAAAAAAAAAAAAACGTGTTTTAACAGTAAAAAAAAAAAAAAAAAAAAATTCTTAATTTTCCCAAGAATTGTGGGAAAAAAGTACGACTTCAAAAAACTCGCCATGCCTCTCGCTAAATACCTTAGAATGTCTACTTTTCAAAATGGGGTAATTTGGGGGGTATTTGTACCTTCCCGACATTTCAGGGCCTCAAGAAATGAGATAGGCCATCAGTGCATCAGGTGTGATCAATTTTAAATGATTTGCACCATAGTTTGTAGACTCTAACTTTCACACAGACCAAATAATATACACTTATTTTGGTTATTTTTACCAAAGATAGGTAGCAGTATAGGTTTTGGCCCAAATTTATGTACAAAAATTACTTATTTGCAAAATTTTATCACAGAAACTAAAAAAAAGCGTTTTTTTTTTCAAAATTTTCGCACTTTTTTCAATTATGTCGCAAAAAATAAAAAACCCAAAGGTTCTTAAATACCACTAAAAGAAAGCTCTATTTGTGTGAAAAAAAATTATAAAAATTTTGTTTGGGTACAGTGTAGCATGAGAGAGTAATTGTCATTCAAAGTGTGAGAGCGCTGAATGCTGAAAATTGGTCTGGGCAGGAAGGGGGTATAAACGTCCAGTATTGAAGTGGTTAAATAAACTGGGGTTTACACATTGTAAATATATAAGGTTATATGATCTTACTTTAAAATGCAAGGCCTGATTATAGAATGTCGTGCACCCAATCTCTAACCCCTGCATTAAAGTGGTATTAACCCAAAATGTAATATTGCAGCTTACCAAGCATTAGATGTGGTGGCTGCATTAGCTTTCTTTGTTTGGGCTTTTACCTGCTTTCACCTGGTGATCTGGCCAGTAACACCTTCTGTATTAGAGTGCTCCCACTCCAGATGAAGAAGCACAGCAGCACTGTCAGCCATGATGGGAGTGCGGTGTTAAATGTATTGGTAGATTTACATACACTACAAACTAAAGCCAAACTCCAGTTAACACTTTATAATCAGTTACCAAAAACTGTTTTTTTTTTTTCTTTTGGGATAAATGTTTTACATAAATAAAATCTGATCATAGTAAGCACCCCTGTCAGTGGTAAATGGTTTGTGTCCGCCCTGTAAACTGATACATCTGCAGGAAAGCTTGTTCTTTTAAAAAACAGGACTTACTGCCTGGCATCACCAGATGAAAGAAAGCCTAAACCCCTGTACACACAGTCCGAAAATCGGACGACAGATTGTCCATATTATTTTTGCACTCTAATCTCAGATTGAATCGGAAGAGTTTACTAAAGTCACGAAAATTCTCATACAACAGAATAAAAAAAAAACGGAAGTGATGTCATGTGTTGTAGTGTATGTGTATTGTAATTTTTGGACGACAGCTGTACTGATTAAAACGAGAATCCTACGATCTGGTATCATACGATCAAAATTTTCATGCATGCCTGATCGGATATTATCGGATGAACGGTCATTGGCTCTCGTAAGCTGTGTACTAACGATCCGGTTACCATACGACCGCATTGTAAGCAGTATTTTTCGTCCAATTTTCGGATCACATACGGCTTCATGTGCACTACAGCTCACAAAGTTTAGGAGCTTTTGGCATTTTTTTTTTTTGCCAAGGCTACACGGGGCTCTCGTCTGTCATTCTGTCTCATCTGTTTAACAGACTGTATAGGTACATAACATATTGATTTTTTTTTCATTTTGACCATAGTTCTTTAATTTTTAAATAATCAAAATAAGAGCCAGCGCCCCGCCTAACGCAGCCTCACCCGCGCCCCGCCTAACACAGCCTCACCCTCACCCCGCCTAACGCAGCCTCACCCTCGCCCCGCCTAACGCAGCCTCACCCTCGCCCCGCCTAACGCAGCCTCACCCGCGCCCCGCCTAACGCAGCCTCACCCGCGCCCTGCCTAACGCAGCCTCACCCGCGCCCCGCCTAACGCAGCCTCACCCGCGCCCCGCCTAACGCAGCCTCACCAGCGCCCCGCCTAACGCAGCCTCACCAGCGCCCCGCCTAACGCAGCCTCACCAGCGCCCCGCCTAACGCAGCCTCACCAGCGCCCCGCCTAACGCAGCCTCACCCGCGCCCCGCCTAACGCAGCCTCACCCGCGCCCCGCCTAACGCAGCCTCACCCGCGCCCCGCCTAACGCAGCCTCACCCGCGCCCCGCCTAACGCAGCCTCACCAGCGCCCCGCCTAACGCAGCCTCACCAGCGCCCCGCCTAACGCAGCCTCACCAGCGCCCCGCCTAACGCAGCCTCACCAGCGCCCCGCCTAACGCAGCCTCACCAGCACCGGATTACACAGTGAGATCGGTTTGCTCGCGCTTGCAGTGAAACAGTCCCGCCTCCTAGACTGGCTCCTAGGATAGACAGAACACTGGTCCAAAGGAGCCAGGAGGCGGGACTATGTATGACTGCAAGCACCAAGTAAACAGGAGATGCCATGGGGCTTGAGTGTGTGTTATAGTTATAAATAAATACAGCACTTTACTACCAGAAAAGCGGTTACCTTATATTTATTTATATTGTTTGCATAGACGCAACTTGGGACTTTTCATCCCACATTATGTGTTGGAAGCAGTAACAAGGCATGTTCACCCTGTGGCGATTTCCTCAGACCAAAAGGTCCTTACTGTACTTCCCATAGGGCCAACCTAGCTGCACATAGCAGCTGACACATAGAAAGACAGGTGCACTTGATGCACAAAAGTACTAATCCCTTTTTCTTTTATCCTGGAGCATGCAGAGACATATCACAGAAGATACATTACTGAAACCAAAGCACACATTGTATAAGATGGGTTTCAATCCTAAAGCACCATCTTTTACCCTCACAGCCTGTCCCCACCCCCCAGTATTTCTCTTTCCCGCCACCATCACCGCCCTCTTTCCATTGAACGGATGGTTGAACCTACGCCAAGAGCGTAGCGTACGCCATTTTACTACAAACGCTGCGCAACGCCAATGGCGTAGCTCCATACAAACTACTCCACTCTACGCACATTGCGTAGCGATGCCTGGATTCACGTATCCCAGCTGCGACATGGAAGGTAACGCGAGAGGAAGAGGTTGCGTTTATATAATGCGAAGGAAATATAGTCGGACCGCTAGCCGGTTAAAGCGGATTGATCCGTAGAGGACCCGGTATTAGAAGGAGAGTTATTTTACCGCCAGCTCCTGTTTCCTCTTCACTAGTTCGGCGAGTTCCCGGCGGGTATCCGGAATCTGAGGCGTTGTGGCCTTGTTATGCATCGCCATGATGGAGTGTGGAGAAGGAGGGAGGGGCCTGAGGAGTATATAAACCTGCCCACTTCCACCCCTCCACACAGTGTGCGGGCACGGAGAGCGAGGCGGAATGGCTGCTGCTAATCAACTCTGCTAATGAGGGAAAGGCACCAAATATGTCTTCATGAAGAAGCTCTTCGTTGTGTGTTTGTGCAGATATGCCTCTGCTCGGAGGGACTGGCTCTGCTTCTAAATTCTCTCCCTCTTTTCTCCTCAGCTGTCGGTCTTTTTGTATAGACCTCTGTAGAAACTATTATTGAAAAGTGTTACATCTAAAGCTGGATACATACTATTAGATTTTCTGTAGATTTTTTCCTTCAGATTTACTAAAATCATATAATATAAGGTCGAACCTTAGGAGTTTCAATTTGTATGGAATCAGGCAGTCCCTTGCACTACATGGTTTTGGTTAAGCCTCGTACACATGCGATTGTCGTACGACTGCACGTCAAATCGACTGTCCGTGATTTTGTCTAGCATACTGACTGTAGTAAAATTATCGTTCAACAAATGCGAACGTAGTGACGTGCTACGAGTGTATAAACAGGAAGTTCAGTTGAATGTGAATTAAACGCACGTTTACACGACCAAACCCTGCCAGGGCTTGTTCCTGGGTTCCGAACATGCGTGTTTGCACTTACAACTTTTGTTTGTCCAACTTCTGTACAGACCAGCTGAAAATTGGACGATGCCTTGTTGGCAGACAAAAGTTTTCTAGTCTGCTCATCCAGCTTTTGCTGGACGATAATTGAAGATCAGTTGTCGAATGGAGTGTATGAACGGTCAGATTATCGGATGACAAGCTGCCGTACGAAAATTTTCAGCTGATAATTGGATTGTGTACGGGCCTTTAATCTGAAGGAAATCTGACAACAAAAGTTGGATAGTTTTTGGATGGGCATTTTCGTTCAACAACCTGTCTGACATTCTTACCGTTAGTATGCTCTTATGTGCAGACTAGTTAGGTTTTTGTCATACGACAACGCAACGTCCGATTCTCGCTCTGTTAGTACGGTTTTCGTATGACCAAGACTATGCATATTCAACACATTATGTCACTTCTAACGTTGAGTTCGGTCGTACGAAAATTTTAGTATTGTTAGTAAGCTCTTCACTTTTCACACGAGACAAGCATCCAACAAAAAACGGACGTTCTGTCGTCTGAAAATCAAATTGTGTTTATGAGGCTTTAAAGCGATACTAGTCTCACATGTATTTTTTTTTTTTTTAAATAACAAGCATGTCATACTCTCCTCCTCTGTGCATGCGTTTTGCACAGAGTGACCACTAACCCTGTCTTCTGGGGTCCTCCAGCGGTGCTCCGAGCGCCTCTTTTTGAATGACCACCACAGGGAAGTGCTTTCCCTGGGGTCACCCGTGCGGGTGCGCTCGCATGTCCTGTTTGCGTGTATTCATACAAATAGGGGGACTCGGCTACCGGGTCACTGGACTTGATTGACCGCAGCGGGAGCCTATGGCTCCCCTGCTATCAATCCAGCCAATGAGGACCGAAGCTGTGAGGCTCATCCCCGCCGCGGGATCGTTTTGGGTTCAGGTAAGTAAAGGGGGCTCAGGGGGGCTGCTGCAAATGAAAAGATTTTTCATCTTAATGCATTAAGGTGAAAAACCTTCAGAGCCGGTTCACACTACAGCGACTTGGGAGGCGACTTGTGCCGCTCCAAGTCGCCCCAAGTCGCTTGCAAAGTGAAATCCCATAGAAGTGAATGGAAGTGGTCTAAATGTACACTACTGAAGTCGCTCCGACTTCAGAAAAGGTTCTTGTACTACTTTGATGCGACTTCTATCCGACTTGTGCCCATAGAAATCAATGGAAGTCGCTTCCAAGTCGGATCCCCCATCTAAAAAGAAGCGACTTCACAGTGAAAAGAATAGAATTTATTTTAGGCAGCCCCCTCCCTCCCTTCTCTGATTGGCCACAGCAAAGTCGCCTGGCATGAAGTCGTGTTGTAAGTCGCGCTATAAATTGCCCAAAGTCGCGCTGAAGTCGCCTGCAAAGTCGTGCATGAAGTCGGATCGCCTCAGTGTGAACCGGCTCTCAGGGTTTACAACCCCTTTTAAGCCTCATACACACAATCATATTTTCAGACGAATGGTTGTTTTGTTTTTTGTTGGATGCTTGTCAACAGTGAAGATTACCAACCATGCAAAAATTTCCGTACAACCAAATTCAATGTCAGAAGTGACGTATTGTGTGTTGAATAGCTTTGTATGTATTTTTCAGTTTCTGAGCATGCGTAGTCTTGCTCTTACGATTTTTCTTCAGACGAAAACCGTACTAATTAAATGAAAATCGAATGTTATGGTCACATCCAACAAAAATGTTATAGTCTGCACATCCAGCTTCTGTCGTATGTAAAATCGGAATCTGCTGTCGAAGGCACCATACTAACAATCCGAAAATCGGCAGATTGTCGGATGAAATTTTACTTACGATTTTCATAGCGTGTGTACATGCCTTTAGGCTTTGTTCACATGGCAAGATAAATGTATTTTTAAGGGCCGAGTTACACCACCGAAACGCAGTCTGGATGCCTTTATGGATGTGCGTTTTTTTTTTGTGTTCCAGTGTGGGTTTTTATTTTTTCATTTTAAATAGGGACATGTGCGTTCTGGTTCATTTTTGATGGTTAGGTGCATTTTTTTTTTTCTCTTTTTTTTTAGGGCCAGTTCGCGCCATAGGTACGCAGTCCGAATGCGTTCCAGATGCTTTTCTGCATGCGCATTTCTGATGCGTTCCAGTGCATTTTTCCCCCTCTTTTTTTCTTAACCTTAAAGTGGATGGAAACCCACACATATAACCAGTGAAGTGAACAGCCTCAGATGATACACAGAGATGAAACATACATGTAAAATGTATGTAGGGATATTTATCTGCTCTCTTCAGCTTGCTATATTCCTTAATAAGTTCACATCATGTTACAGATTCAAGCCTCGTACACACGGGACGACGATCGTATACAACAGGTCATACTAACGACCGTTGTATGCGATATCGATCGTTCGTATGCGTGATTAGAACAGTCGAACATACAACGGTCGTACAAGGGAGTTGTATGAGCAGACTAGAAAACTTGGTCATACCAACAAGCGCTCATACGACCGTTGTATCGTGTGTACAGAACAGTTGGTACAACAAGTTGTATTGTGCAAAACATGCATGCTCCGAAGTCAGGAATTGCCAGATGCTAATTACATGCACCTGAACGGTCTTTCTGTGCTCGTACGATCTTGTAGTGAAGTCAGTATGCAACATACGATTTGCGACGATCGTGCGTACAATCGTTGTCCCGTGTGTACGAGGCTTGACTCTTCCTGTTCAGCACTGAGTGTGACGTCTGGGCATACAGCCAAGACAACTGATTGGAGGAAAGGCAGACACACCCCCCTGCACATAGACAGAGACTGTCCTGTGAATAGTTTAGCTGTCTGCTAATCTATTTATAGCAACCTCCCTGACCTAAAATTCAGGCTGGTTTTAGCTCCTATGATATAGAACTTGTCAGAAGTTATCATGCTGATAACAGGACGGAGCAGGAGAAAGTCACAGAACTTAGCGCTTTGAAGAGAGATAAGAAAACACTGTAGATATATGTGCCCTGCTCAAATTTCATGAGTTGGGTTTACATCCACTTTAACCCCTTCCCGCCCGCACCGCGTACATTTACTGCTGCAATGTGGCAACACTGCACAAATTGCCGTTTATAAACAGCGCCCGCGGGTAGGGGACACGCGCGTGCTGGGGAGGCCAGGTTCGCTACAGGACCTTTCAATCTACAGGCACAGACCAATGATTTTTGGTCTGCATCTGCTGACTGGTCCTGGCGAATGAAATGCCTCCTCTGCCTGTGAAATGTAAACACAGGCAGAGAAAGTGATGTCGCCTCCCCTTGTGGAGTCCTTTTTGGTTCCAGAGAGAAAATGTGACAAACATAAATGTGAGTGCAATAACGCTACACTGACACATTTCACATAGGCACAATTTCCACCCCCCTGATTGCCCCCCAGTTAACCCCTTCACTCCTGTCACTGAGTGCAGTGATCAGATCTTTCACTGATCACTGTACTTGTGACACTAATCAGTGTTAGGGTAAGTAGTAGGCGCAGGTAAGTACAGGTACCTCTAGGGTTGCCACCTCATCCCTTTAAACCGAACACATATTAATTAATTAAGGTACCCCCCTAATAAAGGTTTTAACCCCTTGATTGACCCTTGGCACCTGTGATCACCATAATCGTGTCACCGGCGGTGACCTCAGGTTTTAGTTAGGGTCAGCGTCAATCCCTGGCAGGGTTAGATTAGTCAGGTGCTCTAACACGCACACATACACTAGATAGGTAGGTTAGTAGTATAGTATCTGAACAGATCAATATCTGTGATCTGATCAGATCTGTATTAGCGTTCCTGGTAGATTAGTGTTCTAAAAAACTGCGGCATTAGCAGGATCAGCCCAGATACTTGCTCTCACCTGTGTTTAGTCCCTCCGCCCAGCCCACCCAAGTGCAGTATCAAATAGATCACTGACACTTACAAAACAACAAATGTAACTGCAGTGTTCGCAGAGTTAACGCCTGATCCCTGTAAATGCTAACAGTGATTTTGGTAGTGTTTGAAGGAGGCTCTGACAACCAGATGCGCTTTTTTGCCTGTGAGTCACACTAGTGTACCTATAAATTTAGAGTCCAAAATGTCAAATTCCAAGGTACACTAGTAAAGAGGCCTACACGTTGCTGAGCATGACAGATGAGTGATGGGGAAGCCTCACTATCAGATTCAGGCTCAGTATAAAAACCGGTAGATGGCAGCAGCACCCTGTCAGATAGCTCTGACGAGGGAGTTGTGGTCCCTGCTAAGGTCAGGCGTACCCGACCCTTTTCTGCTGTTGGGGTGCAAGAACCACCGGGCTCTCGTATGGAGCAGAGTGCCAGTACTAGTGCAGCTCATCCTTCTGGTGAACTGGCAAGTACCCGTGGCCTACTACATCTTGGTCGTAGACAAACCAGCACTGCAGTAACACTTAGTGATGTGGTAAGTCCCATAAGGCCCCTTTCACATTGGGACCGTCCAATCGTCAGCGGTAAACCGCCGCTAATTTAGCTGTGATCTACCACTGTAATAGCAGCGCTATGGTGCCGCTATTCGGGTGGCAGCGCGGCATTTTTAACCCCCCCCACGAGGGGTTAAACAGGGGTTAAAAGTGCCGGCGCTCCCGGTGCGGTGTACAGCCTCTACGGGAGCGCTGCCCATTCAATCTAATGGCAGGGGCAGTGGAGGAGCGGTGAATACACCAGCACATTCCTGAAAAATCATGCTTGCAGGAGTGTAAATTTACTCCTGCAAGCGCACTGCCCTGAGCCGCCCCAGTGTGAAAGGACACACTGGGTTGAATGGGGAGACTCTTTACAGGCGCTATTTTTAGTGCAATAGCACCCGTAAAGCGCCCCAGTGTGAAAGGGGTCTAAGTGCAGTTCAAGCTGATGTGGCTAGCGCAAGTAATGTTCCGCAGCCACGAAAACAAACACAGGCCCGCAGAGCCCATAGTGCTCTTGCAAGCCCTAATTGGCAGCCCACCACTGATGCAGCACCCATACTTACCCCATTCACTGGCCAACCCGGATTTCAGGTGAAAACAGTTGATTTTACGTCAATTGATTTTTATTTGCTGTTTTTTACGGAAGATCTCTATAGATCAATTGTGGACCAATTTGTATGCTGGTCAATACATCGCCACTAATCCCCATTTGTCACTTGCCAGAGACTGGAAACCTATTACGGTTCCAGAGTTTAAGTCCTTTCGGGGCCTTTCACTCCTCATGGGCATAACTAAAAAATCGGAGTTGTGGTCATATTGGCCCACTGACCTAATTCACCATATGCATGTGTTCTCTGCTACCATGGCCAGGACACGATACCAGCAGATTCTGCAGTTTATGCACTTCAACGACATTGAACTCTGTCTTCCACAGGGTGACCCTGAATACGATCAGCTCCACAAAATTCGGCCCTTCGTAAACCACTTCAACCAACAATTTACAACCTTGTTTATTCCTGATCAAGTTGTCTGCATAGACGAGTCCCTGATTAAATTTTCTGGCCATCTTGCTTTCAAACAGTACCTCCCCAGCAAGCGTGCCAGATATGGGGTCAAGAAGTATAAGCTCTGTGACAGAGCCACAGGCTATACATGTAGTTTTATGGTTTACAAGGGAAAAGGTAGTCACATGGAGCTCCCCAACTGCCCAGACTACATAGAGAGCGCTGGCAAAATTGTTTGGAACTTGGTGTCACCCTTATCAGGAAAGGGGTACCACTTGTATGTGGACACTTACTACACAAGCGTGCCACTTTTTAGTCACCTTTTTGATTCTGGAATTGATGCATGTGGCACCGTGCGATCTAATAGCCGGCGCTTACCCCCAACGGCTGGTAGAATCCCGACTTAGATGGGGGGAAAGAGTCTGCTTGAGAAGTAGTAATTTGCTTGCGGTGAAGTGGAGGGATGCAAAGAATGTTTTCGTTTTGCCCTCCATTCAAGCAGACACGACAGTCCAAATTCAAATGGAGACTTGTGTTGTGGAGAAACCCCTCTGTGTCCATGAATATAACCTTAATATGAGAGGGGTGGATCTCAATGACCAGTTATTGGTGCCGTACTTAATTACCCGTAAGGCCAGACGCTGGTACAATTCTTATTCCTGAACGCTTATGTGCTATACAACTGGGCTGGATCCTTTCTTAAATTCCAGGAAGAGATCGTCACAGCCCTTCTGTTTCCCGATGGTGCTGCACCCCATCTTCCCAATCCAAATGCAGTGAGCTGGCTGCATGGGGTGCCACATGCCATCCCTGGTACCCCTACTAACCAAGCCCCTCAAAAAAGATGTCGTTCTGCAGACGATGCAGATACAGGCATGACACCTGTTTTTTTTTTTTTTATTGTCCCAGCCTGGTCTTTGCAGCGGTGACTGTATACAGTTTAGTATTAGCGTAGGGTACAGCTCTACACAGGTATAGGGCACACTTTCATAGGGTCTCCATAGATTCCACCGCATTTTGAGAGACCCGAACCTTTACTGTTTTTGTTAAAAAAAAAAAAAGCGTACCAAAACATTTTTTTAAAACCACAAAAAAAAATAAAAATTGTTATAAAAATCAAAAGAATATAAAACAAAAAAGCCAAAAACAGTTGTCAGTTTGTTCTTCCCTATCTATTGTTTTTTTTTCTATTCTCTCTCTATTGTTACTGTATTTTGGGCATACCTGTAATGTTTTGTTACTGTGTTTTATAATGTTTTCTTTGCAACTCCAGTGCTGTAGGAGGTGATTTCACCACCACAGTTAAAAAAGAGCATATATCCCGGAGCATAGGGACAGTGGGTGGAAATTGGGGTGGATTGCCCCTATGCTCCGGTATATATTTTTAGAACAGTGCTATGCCCATCATTAGAAGTGGGTGGATGCAGGGCAGTTTTCTAATGGTGGGCGTACCCACCGATTGATTCTTTTTTTTTATTTAACCCACAGGCTGCATGAAAAAAACATTACAACTAGTATGTCGCTGGTCTTTGAGTGGTGTAGGCTATCCTGTCCCACCGGGGAACGCGAGAATGCAGCCGGTGGTTCCGCCAGCTGACCATAGAACTAATCAAAGACTAGAAGGCTCCAATCATCTCTATGGCATAAGAAACCGAAAGCTACGAGCATTTAATGACTTCTGTTTCGCCCAATATAAACAGCGCCATTGGGAAAGCATCTTATCACACCGATCCTGGTGTGGTCAAATGCTTTAAGGGCTGAGGAGAGATCTAGAGTCTAATAGACCCCAAATAAAAAAAAAATACCCTACACTACCTATTTTTATCATAGGGGATATTTAAATTCCCTGCGATAACAATAAAAAATAAATAAAAGGTACAGTGTAAAAATAAAAAGCAAAATTAATAATTAAAAAAAAAAGAAATGTAAAGGTGAACGCAAGCATTGGTCTCATGTCGTATGTAAACAGCAATTGCACCATGCATGTGAGGTATCACCGCAAACATCAGATCGAGGGTAGTAATTCTAGCAGTAGACCTCCTCTGTAAATCTAAAGTGGTAACCTGTAAAGGCTTTTAAAAGTGTATATAGTTTGTTACCGCTGCGTGGATGTGCGTAATTTTAATGTTTGGTGTCTATGTACTCGGCATGAGATCATCTTTTATATTTCACCAAACATTTGGGCAATAGTGTTTTTGCATTATTCAAAAAGTGTTTTTCTCCAAAAATTGCGTTTGAAAATCGCTTGCAAATACTTTGTGAAAAAAAAATTGCAACACCCACCATTTTAATCTGTAGGGCCTCTGCTTAAAAACAATATATTAATTTTCTAGCAAAAAAAAAAAAAAAAGTATTTTTTTCATGTAAGCAAGAAGTGTCAGAAAAGACTTGGTGGTTCAAGTGGTTATAAGAGTGGGTGATGTTGGGCATAAAATGCCAGGACAGTTCAACCCCCCCCCCCTAAATGACCCCATTTTGGAAAGTAGACACCTCAAGCTATTTGCAGAGAGGCATGTTTGCTGTCCCCTGAAAATAACTCAACATAGAGCCATTAATGTGTGAACCGCTGGCAACAAAAGTGAGTACACCCCTAAGTGAAAATGTCCAAATCGGGCCCAAAGTGTCAATATTTTGTGTGGCCACCATTATTTTCCAGCACTGCCTTAACCCTCTTGGGTATGGAGTTCACCAGAGCTTCACAGGTTGCCACTGGAGTCCTCTTCCCCCTCCTCCATGACGACATCACGGAACTTGTGCATGTTAGAGACCTTGCACTCCTCCACCTTCCGTGTGAGGATGCCCCACAAATGCTCAATAGGGTTTAGGTCTGGGGACATGCTTAGCCAGTACATCATCTTTACCCTCAGCTTCTTTAGCAAGGCAGCGGTCGTCTTGGAGGTGTGTTTGGGGTCGTTATCATGTTGAAATACTGCCCTGCAGCCCACTCTCTGAAGGGAGGGGATTATGCTCTGCTTCAGTATGTCACAGTACATGTTGGCATTCATGGTCCCCTCAATGAACTGTAGCTCCCCAGTGCCAGCAGCACTCATGCAGCCCCAGACCATGATACTCCCACCACCATGCTTGACTGTAGGCAAGACACACTTGTCTTTGTACTCCCCAACTAGTTGCCGCCACACATGCTTGACACCATCTGAATCAAATAAGTCTATCTTGATCTCATCAGACCACAGGACATGGTTCCAGTAATCCATGTCCTTAGTCTGCTTGTCTTCAGCAAATTGTTTGCGGGTTTTCTTGTGCATCATCTTTAGAAGAGGCTTCCTTCTGGGACGACAGCCATAAAGACCAATTTGATGCAGTGTACAGGATATGGTCTGAGCACTGACAGGCTGACCCCCCCACCCCTTCAAGCTCTGCAGCAATGCTGGCAGCACTCATATGTCTATTTACCATAGACAACCTCTGGATATGACCCTGAACATGTGCCCTCAACTTCTTTGGTCGACCATGGCGAGGCTTGTTCTTAGTGGAACCTGTCCTGTTAAACCACTGTATGGTCTCGGTCACCATGCTGAAGCTCAGTTTCAGGGTCTTGGCAATCTTCTTATAGCCTAGACCATCTTTATGTAGAGCAACAATTC
>BLSH010178275.1:574266-585031 GCA_018402905.1 Glandirana rugosa
CACCCTTCTATGGCACCTGTGGAAGACCCTTTTCTGCGTCAAAGGGTTGACGTATCCCCGGGACCTACCCTTCGTATAGTCCCAGTTCTTTGGTGGTGTGAGTCCTAGGACGATGAAGTTGATGTTCTTCATGAAGAGACACCACGAAAACCGTAACCGACTGCGGTTAAATTTTAAGTAGTGGCAACTACAGTCTCGGATACCCTCGGTCCCACTACGGGCGTAAAAGGCTCTTAGACGTAAACCTGCTGCATAAGTTCTTCCTGTTGAGGTATAGGGCGGGTCGGCTGGGGATGGTACGTGTCTCCTCGGTTTAAATGGAGATCAATACCAGCCACTACTCCGTAAACCGGACCGTCTTGTGAACTACTCCGGTATATCACCTATACCTGAGTCGGTACTTTTTTTTTAAAAGTTGATGTCTGACTCGTCTCGTGCGGCCCATCAACTTACACGCAAACCCTAGACGTCGCGTTCTACCTCCCACAATAACTGGTCATGCCAAATGCCTCATCACCGACCATAACTAGAGGTAAATTTGGCTCCTCTGTGCATGGTAGGGGTCGGCTGGGCGGGATATGGAGTTGTCCTTCTTGAATACGTCGTCCAAATGCAGATTCTCGGAAAATGCGGGCATCACCCTGGCTCCCATAGGCTCTGACATCAACGGTGATGAATTTTAAATTGGCGTCAGCCAATGCCAAAAGCACCACAGAGAAGTACTTCTTGTAGTTGAAGTAGCAGGATCCTGAGTGTGGTGGTTTCTTGACCCTGATATGCTTCCCATCCAGGGCCCCTATGCAGTTGGGAAACTGCGTCTTTTCCCAGAAGGTGTCCACGGTATCTTCCCACAGATCTTCGGTGGGCTCAGGCATGACCACACCACGTAGCTCCTCCCAGATAGCAACACAGGTCTCCCGGACAATTTCAGACACCGTTGCCACACCAAGTAAAAAATAATGGTGCAAACTGACAAAGCTTTGCCCCGTAGCCAAAAACCTGGAATGTGAATATTAGAAATTACATTAGAATTAGTTCACATGAACTAAGCCTACACTATCCTTATATTTAACACCAATGATGCACCTCAGGCTGGATTCACAAATGAACCGCATGTGGCTCACAGCAGGGGTCTGTTGCGTCCTGGTTCACCATTTCAGGTCCGATTTAAGCCGAGATTTATGGCAGAATTCATACCTGAAATGTACCAGAAGTCGCACAGTGTTTGTGTGAAAAAAACGCATTGGACCTGCTGTGGTGATAGGTGAACTGGCTCCATAGAGAGTCAGTTGAAATCTCATGCTATTGCGAATTGGATGATAGGAACTCGCAAACAAGTCGCAATGATGTTAAGACTGCCTTAACCACTTGCCGACCGCCAACCTCAGGTTGACAGTGACTAGTTGGCTCGATATAGCAAACCTCCATCATATGGCGGCGGCTGCAATATCACTGTGTTCTGGGGGGGCCAGGGAGCAGGTGCGGCGGACTATCTCCACCGGCTACCCACGATGCCCCCCGCAGTGAAAGCACGGAGGTCCGTGTAAGTAAACTCGGATCTCCGTTCTGTGAGGGGGGAAGGCCTGTGATCACAGCCTTCCTGTAAATAGAAGCTTTGATCACGCTCCTTCCCCTGCCAGTCAAACATACAGTTAGAACACGCCCAGGGAACACAGTTAACCCTTCACTGTCAATGGCATTTACACAGTAATCAGTGCGTTTTTAACGGCCTGATCGCTGTATAAATGCCAATGGTCCCAAAACATTCTCAAAATGGTCCAACATGTCTGCTAAAATATCGCAGTACCGCTAAAAATCGCAGATCGACAACATTACTAATGAAAAAATGACTAAAAAACCCACAGCAATGAATTCTCATCATCCATAAACGCGGCCACAAAATGTGTAAACCACTCTATAAACGCCGAGTGAGATTTTTTTTATCACAAATATGAGGAAGAATATAAATCGGGGAACACCGTTATAAAAAAATGTTTTTTTTTAAATTTTTAGTAAAATAGTAATGTGCGTTTTTTTGCATTATTGTCGCTCTGCTTTTGTTTATAGCGGCGATCAGCAACGACGCAGAGGTGATCAAATACCAACAATAGAAAGCTCTTTTTGTGGAAAACAAAGGACGCAAAAATACGTTTTGGTAAAATGCCACTCGACCGCGCAATTGTGAGTTAAAGTTACGCAGTGCTGAATCTCAAAAAGTGCTCTATTCCTAACGTGTGCAATCCTTCCAGGGCTGAAGTGGTTAACCTATCTCCTAAAAACCCCTCTTCAGAAACATACAACCTTGACTATATCCTATATATGGTACACCCCACCCCTGACTATATCCTATATATGCTACAGCCCACCCCTGACTATATCCTATATATGCTACACCACACCCCTGACTATACACTATATATGCTACACCCTACTCACACCCCTAATGTGTTATAAAATAAAACTTACCGCAGTGTCACCAGCAGACGTTCCTCTGGTGACACGGAGCGCCGCATCATGGTGTCCGTCCTCATCAGTCTGGGCCGGAGCTTCTCCAGTAACGAATCAAATGCTGACACTGTCATGCGGGAAAAGTTGTGAAACTTTTCCGGGTAGACGTGCAGTTCAGCAAAGATACTAGCGTAGTACCCCACCGACTGGCGTTGGGACACCATAGGGTGTACCCAGAAACGTCTTCTGCTCCTGCTGATCCTCTCCTCCTCCTCCAACGCTCTCCTCCTCCGCAACCTCCGCAAGATGATCAGCATAATCGCCTCATCGACCTTTTGCATGAATGGATCCATGACAAAAGAATCGCTAAAGACTCGCAGAAAAACGCACAAGACTCAGAAAAAAACGCCAAAACTCCAAAACACTCACAACACTCTCTCCTCACTCTCTCCAACCAAAATGGCATCGTCACATGGTCTCCAACGTTTTTTATTGTGTTCCATTTGCATTGTGAGTAATTTGGGAGTGAATATATTGTTGTGGGATGTCTCTTTAAAAAAACGCCGGTTGACGCCGACGCCACGGAATGCCGCTAAACGCCACGGAACGCCGATAAAAAACGTCGCAAAACGCCGACGTTTTTAAGCCGACGTCGCCTGGCGTCTCTTCTAATTAATTCACATACGCCCGTGTGTATGAGACCTTATAGTTTTGGGTTGTTCAATATGGTAGGTTGTGTTTTATTACAGGTGGGTCGCTCAATGTTATATATATTTCATGGTATTTTATTACAGGTATCGCATATCAGGTGATGTTTCATTACAGGTTATCACTAGCCCCCTCCTCAGCCTAATCACGAGGCCACGCAGTAAAGGTGAAGCCTAGTTAAAAAATAAATAAATAAACAGGGAGGGTTTATCATGTCGGTTCGTTTCTTTGGGGTGTCATTTCTCAAGTGGACAGCATGCCCGCCCCTCCGCCCACAGACGGGGCCACGGAGGGAGGGGGCTTGTGCACACTATGGGGGACATATTAGCCAGCCTCATTGCATGTTTAGGGTCATGTGGGCGTATCAGTGCTATAGAAATAGAGGGTCACTGCTCAGATAGGTTAGGGGACCAGATTCCATGATGCCATCAGGGTTAAATAGTGGTCAGCTCAGTGAGTAGGTCGGTGCGTACAGGTCTGATTGTTTCCTTGGATATTTGCTGGTGGTAGCCATGGTTCACTTGTTTTTTACATATAGTTCCTTATTTCCGGAGCGTTTCAGGGAGTTTCAGCTTCCAGGCTCAGTCAAGTTACAGTGTGATTGGCAGGTTGCTTGGATCATATTTCAGGGTCGCAGGTTGGTGTTAGTGTTATTTTTGTGTCTGGTCAGGTCAGGGTGGGGGTTAAGTTGGTCATCACAGCTGGGTGTATTTTATCTGCATAGGGCAGGTTCTGACGGGCTGAGTTGAATGTTTCTATTGGCTGGGGCAGTGGCAAGTTTCTTCATTTCGCCATTATGACATTTCATGTTGCGACATTTCATTTCTATGTCGTGAGTTGGTTGTTACACTATTAGATAGCACAAGACGTTACACCATCATTATTACCTGTCACGTCTACAGGTTCTAACGAGTTGAGATGATGTTTTTAATTGGCTTGTTTGGTGGCAAGTCTCCTCATCTGTTTCTCATACGTCATGTCAGTTCGCAAAGTCATACATGTGTCTGACAGGTCTCCAGACATTTTCAAGGCCTGAGTGTTCGTTTTTAATTACCTGATTACATCCAGGTGACTGGACCTACATCCGGTCACACTTTAGTTCACTCATTTCTCGCTATTCATACATATTTCAGGGCACGTACGCATTTATGATATCATCTGATAGGGATCAGTGTTTTACTTGTCATGTGTTATTTGTACCCGGTTCTCAGGTATGTCTCAGGCAGAAGATATTGAGGATATTCCTTCCAATCCCCCATCCCCAGCAAGAGGTTCCGAACATGGAAGCACGCTCCCTTGAGAGCATGGATGATTCCTAAGCTGGTGGCAGAGTTGCAACACAGGGGCATTTCTCACTCTGCTTCAGCTCGGAAAGCAGAACCTTTCAGACTTTTGTTTCCTCTGGCCTCAGGGTCCAATGCAGAACAGGTAAAGCTGCGTTCGGTAGCGTCATCATTATCCCAGATTCACGCTTCTCTGGAATCATTAGCTACTTCCTGTCAGGATATTAGAGCTACGGTGGAGGTGTGGGAGAGTTGGCCGAGCCCAGCTCCGGATGTGGCCTCAACATCAGGGGCGGTGGTTGTTCCCGGACCCCAGGGGGTCACAGGTCCTGTTCCGACTGGCACAGGTAATGGTGCAGCGATCCCTTTTGTTACCCCAGCACATTTCATGACAGCTAATATTCGAAAAAAAATATTGGAGGGGAAAAATGTAAACTTAGCTCCACTATTAATTGCAGCGCATGATGTGGCTGATAATAGGTCGTACGCATGTGGGGATGTGTCCATGGTAGTGAAGGCTAGGGCTCTCAGGCTCAACCGCAAGCTGTCTATCATGGAGTTTGTATTAGCTTTTAGTATTTTCAGGGATGTGGTGTGTTCGGTGCATCCGCAGAGGAGAGAGGAGTTTGACCTATACCTATATGCGGTGGTAGAGTTGGGGCACAAGTACGGTGGTTCAGTGTTCTACGATTATCATTGTTCTTTTTCGGCCAAGACGGCAGCTATTTTTTCACAATATCAGGTGGTGTCTTAATGGGGGAATAGTGACACGGAATTGTTTTGTCGCCATTTTTCAGGACTCAGAGCAACGGTGTGCGCCACTTGCCAATCATCCACGCATACTACGTTCTGGTGCCCCAGCGCTGAACCCACAGTGTTACCGGGTACTTCAAGACCGGTAATTAACATGCCTCACACCTCTAGCAGCTCATCAATGTGTGACAAGTTGGACCAGCCTATCCAGTATTTAGGTAAGGCAGAGATCTGCAATATTTTCAACTTTGGGTCGTGCAGTTATAGTCAATGCCGGCTGTTGCACATTTGCTCCACGTGTTTCAGGGCCCACCCTAAAGTCGGCCTGTTCCTTGAGACAGGGGAAATCATGACTAAGCCGCATAAATATTTCAATTTTGCAGAGCTGCCTAGTGACACATTCAGCCCCCGAGTTCACTCAGTTTCTGGTAGATGGATTCAGCCAAGGTTTCCATATGTGGTTAATGGCTCTCCCTCAGGTGTCATTTGAATGCCAGAACTTGCAGTCAGCAAATTCTTTTTTTTTTTTTTTTTTTTTAACCACCTCAGTAGACTGCCTTATAAGTAATTATTCACCTTGACATTCATATAGAATTTTTGCTTAGTCACATCATTGTGGTATTTTTCCTTTTCATTTCCATCTTTATTATTATTAATAACAGCAAAAGAAGACATTCACATAAAATAAAGGGGGGGACATTGTCCCAGCTGACAGTTATCCCCCTGTCTATAATCCTACCCTCTACAAGTTTACTCCCTCTCCCCTCCCCCCCTCGTTTTCTCCTTTCAACGCCCTCCCTTACTTCCCTTTTCCTCCTTCCTTTACCCCCTATTGGGCCTCTCCAACTTCTTCTTCTTTACCCCTTTCGCACCCGTTATTAACATATAATCTGTCATCTTTTTGAATTCCATCCATTTCCCAGATACTCTGATATTTGTCTAAAGAGTCCTCAACTATATGAATTGTTTCTTCTATAGATCTTGTCCACTCTATTTTCACCATCCACTCCCTCATTGACGGTACGTCTGAAGTTTTCCATAGTTTCAGTATCAGGCTTTTTGCTGCATTAAGTAAGAGGGGCACTAGCGTATTTTTATATTGTTTTATTGTTTTTTCTGTGGCATGGAATAAACATTCCCAAGCCTCCCATTTGATTTGTTCCCCTGTGATTTTATGAATCTTTTCAGTGATCTCTTCCCAGTACTCCCTTATTTTAGAGCAATCCCACCACAGATGTGCGTAGGTACCTATTGCTTCACATCCCCTCCAACAGTTCGGGGAATCCTCTCTACCCATCCTTCGCATCCTCTGTGGTGTCATATACAATTTTGCCATTAGTTTGTAATTCATCTCAACTGTACCAAGGTCGCCGGCTGATGAGCTTTCTAACTTTAAGATCTTTTTTCTATGTTCTCCCTCTTGGATACGTCCTAATTCTTCCTCCCATTTTACCAAATAAGGTGGGTTCTTTGGTTCTGCTTCGTTTACCAAGATTTTATATGTGTCTGATATACTTTGTCTTATGCAATGTGGTGTGCTAAATAGTCTCTCTATTGTCCTCATTTCTCCCTTACCCCTCAGTGGCTGTGGAAGTGACTGTATGAAATGATGGAGTTGCATATATCTCCATTTATCTAGTGGTTTTCTTCCCCATTCTTTCATGATCTCCTCAAACGTGTAAATTCTATTTCCTACCATAACATCCTGTAATATTATTTCATCTTTTTTTGCCCATCTACTAAAATAAATATACTCTTCTTTTCCTGGTTTAAAGTAATCTGTGTCTAGTAAAGAAATTAGTGGTGCATTGTATTGCCAGTTATTCTGTTTACTTACTGTGTCCCATATTCTAAAAGTGTTTATATTGCTCTTCTTTTCCTGGTTTAAAGTAATCTGTGTCTAGTAAAGAAATTAGTGGTGCATTGTATTGCCAGTTATTCTGTTTACTTACTGTGTCCCATATTCTAAAAGTGTTTTTTGTTATGATACTTATATTGCTAATTTTCTAAATTGTTGTGGTATCCATACCATTTTCCCCAGCTCCGCCTTACATTGCGTTTTCTCAATATCTACCCAACCCTTTCCTCCTTTTATTATGTATCCATTCTGCTATTTGTGATATTACTACTGTGTGGTAGTATTTCTTGAAGTCAGGGGCCGCTAGGCCTCCTGCTCCTCTTTCCTTCACCAGCACTGAGTAGGATATCCTAGGATGTCTATTCGCCCAGATGTATTTTAGCGTTATTGTTCTTAATTTTCTAAAGAAGTCTTGCGGGACTGGAATAGGGATCATTTGAAATAAGTAGATCAGTTTTGGCAGTATATACATTTTCACTGCGTTTATTCTTCCTATCCACGAGAGAGCTTTCCGTCTCAGACTATTTAAATGTTCTTTGATTTTATTTAGCATTGGGATGTAGTTTATCTTATACAGTGATTTTGCCGAAGGCGTCAGCTTTATCCCCAAGTACCCCATTTCTCCCTTGCACCATTTAAAGGGGAATTTTAGTTGCATATTTTGCTGTTCCTTTTTAAGACTGGAAACATTTAAAATGTCTGTTTTGGATGTATTTACTTTAAAATTCGATACCTTTCCATATTGGCTTAGTGCTTCTATTATGTTAGGGATCATAGTACCTGGTTTAGCAATGTAGAGCAAAACATCATCTGCATAAGCAGCTATTTTGTGTTCTCTCTCCCCGATTCTTACCCCCTTGATATCCATATTATCTGAATTGATACCAACAGAGGTTCAAGTGCTATTACAAATAAAATTGGGGAGAGAGGGCACCCCTGCCTTGTCCCATTAAAAAGGCCCAAGGTCGTTGAGAGAGTCCCATTTATTCTCACTTTGGCTGTAGGTTGGGAATAAAGGGCAGAAATCTGTCTCATCATAAAGCCCCAGTCGACTGTCGAATGCCGGCGTCTATTGACGTGAGTACGGCTGAGACTTCCCTTTTTTTCCCTTCCTGTAAAACCAGTAACGTCTTGAGACAGTTGTCCCTCCCCTCTCTACCTGAGACAAATCCTGATTGATCATCATGTATCCACCTTGGCAGGAGTGGTTTTAGTCTTTCTGCGATTATTTTAGAGTAAATCTTTATATCTATATTTATGATATCGGTCTATAGTTTTCCGGTAGGCTAGGGTCTGTATCTTTTTTTAATATAAGGGTTATATATGCCATTAGTGATTCTTCTTAGTTGTTCTCCTTTATTGAAATACTCCCATAGTCTGGGAACCAATATCTTTTGGAACCTTTTATAATATAAGATAGAATACCCGTCTGGACCCAGGCTCTTCCCCTGGGTCATACTATTAATTGCTTTATCTATTTCCTCTTTTGTCCTTTAGATACTCCCGAGCTGCTTGGCTTCCTTCCCAATCTTCTCCCCTTTCTTCTTTCTGTTTAACATTGTATAGTTTACTGTAATATGCATGGAACACTTTGGCTATCTCTGGCGGTGAATGCACTATCTCTCCCTTCTCGGTTTTAATTTTAGGGATAAATGTTGCACTCTTCTTTTCCTTTACCCTCCTTGTCAGCCACTTCCCTGACTTATTCCCCCATTGATATTTATCTTTCATCGCTAGATGAACAGTCCTTCTTCTATCTCCATCAGGCCCGCAAGCTCCTCTTCTTCTTTTTTTTTTTTTTTTTTTTTTATAACTCGTTTCCCCTGAGTTCCTTTTCTTCTAGTCTGATTCTCTAAATCTTGTATTTCTTTATAGAGGATGTCCATCTTCTTCATTCTTTCCCTCTTCTTTTTTGCTCCTATCTTAACTAGGATCCCCCTCATATAGACTTTATGCGTCTCCCATAGGAGGGATCGTGAGATCTCCGGTGAATCATTAATAGTGAAAAAGCTCTCTAGCTCCTGCTTCAGATACTGTATTGTCTTAGGGTCCTGAATAAGGGAGTCATTTAGATTCCACATCGTTCCATTCCGTGCCTCAGTCCCAACTTCCAGCTGGGCCCATACTGGGCCATGGTATGAAACAGTGGTAGCCTCAATTTTAACCTCCCTCAACTGAGGTAGCATCCGATGTTCAATTAGCACATAGTCTAGCATAGAGTATGACACGTGTACTGCGGAGTAGTGTGTATAATCCCTACTCCCAAGGTTACGCACCCTCCACATGTCCACCAATTGATGTTCTGTCAATAATTTTCTGATTATATTATTTCTACAGGGTAACATGTGTCTAGAGCTACCCGTTGAGTCCATACGTGGATCTATACACGTGTTCAGGTCTCCAGATACCATCAGATTGCCCCCTTTAAACTCCATTCATTTTTTTTAGTATTTTCCTTAAAAAGATTTCTGGGTACTTATTCGGGGCGTATATGTTTGCACTTCGTGTTCCACAGTTTCCCCTTCACAAACAGATACCTCCCCTCGGGGTCTGCCAACTGTTCCCTTACTATGAACATCACATCTTTACTGAAGCCGATGGCGACCCCCCTTGCTCGGCTCGAAGTTGAGTCCCCATAGAACCATCTAGGGAACTGATATGATGACAATCTTATACCAGAGGCGTGAGCGATATGTGTCTCCTGTAGGCACAATACTTGTGCCCCGAGGTACTGTAGTTCTTTATCTACCTTATATCTTTTTTCGGGGGTATTAAGCCCTCTAATGTTATATGTCACAAATGTTATTGTCATCTTAAGCCAAGAAGGGGGGCCCCCATCATCATCCCTATCCACCAATTCAGAAGAAAGAGGACCAAAAAGAGAAAACGACAGACACCTATTTCCCCCTTATTCCCCCTTCCCACCCCCTCCCTTCGTCTCTGTTACTTTAACCCCATTCCTAGTTGTACGGCTATCTCTGTTCCGTCCATTGTGTGGAGCTGAGGACACTCCCTAGGGTGTCTCCCTCTATCCACACCTCTTAGAGGAGTTTACCAAACACTTCTGCCCTCCGTCCCACCCCTGTCCCCCGCTCTCTCCCGCCCCCTCCACATCTAATTAATTTATCTTCTTCTCTTATGTCCAATCGCTATCTCCCCTCCCTCTCCTCCTGTACTTTTCCATAATTGTCTTGGATCGTCTTTCCATTCTTGCCCCTTACTGTCTGATGCTTGTTCACTGCCAGGGTGGGGGGGACTTATTTCTTCCCTCCTACCAGGGGAGGGCTGGCAACCTTAGGCCTGGGGGGCAAGTCCAGTCAAGTGGCCCATTGAACCACCGAACCACAGGCCAGCTCCCAGCAGGGTCCACAGGCCGGCTCCCAGCAGGACCCAAAGGCCATGGCCAGCTCCCAGCAGGACCCAAAGGCCATGGCCAGCTCCCAGCCGGACCCAGAGGCCAGCTCCCAGCCGGACCCAGAGGCCAGCTCCCAGCCGGACCCAGAGGCCATGGCCAGCTCCCAGCCGGACCCAGAGGCCATGGCCAGCTCCCAGCCGGACCCAGAGGCCATGGCCAGCTCCCAGCCGGACCCAGAGGCCATGGCCAGCTCCCAGCCGGACCCACAGGCCATGGCCAGCTCCCAGCAGGACCCACAGGCCATGGCCAGCTCCCAGCAGGACCCACAGGCCATGGCCAGCTCCCAGCAGGACCCACAGG
>BLSH010178275.1:585041-597528 GCA_018402905.1 Glandirana rugosa
CCCTCGACCGGTACCGGAGACCCAGGCCGACCCTCGACCGGTACCGGAGACCCAGGCCGACCCTCGACCGGAGACCCAGGCCGACCCTCGACCGGAGACCCAGGCCGACCCTCGACCGGTACCGGAAACCCAGGACGACCCTCGACCGGTACCGGAAACCCAGGACGACCCTCGGCCGGACACCTGGGACGACCCTCGACCGGACACCAAGCCACCAAGTTACCCGGTGAACTGACCTGAACGGCCAGCTCCCAGCAGGACCCACAGGCCATGGCCAGCTCCCAGCAGGACCCACAGGCCATGGCCAGCTCCCAGCAGGACCCACAGGCCATGGCCAGCTCCCAGCAGGACCCCCAGGCCATGGCCAGCAGGACTCACAGGCCATGGCCAGCAGGACCCACAGCCATCTCATGGGGAGCAGGACCAACCGGCCATGGCCAGTACAGGACTTGACAGCCAGACAGTGTTAAGGGCTATTTCCTAGTTTGAGGTTACGGAGTGGGCAGGGTAAATTGGGTGTATTGGGGGAGTGTGATGTAGGGGTCAGCTGGGGGTGTCAGGGTCTCTTACCTCAGCGATGCCATTGGCAGCTCAGCAGGTCCTTGCACGGCTTCCTGGGGGGGGCGATGACAACTTCAAGTTGCAGCCAGCATCCAGACCGGGCCAGTCACGCCTTGCCTCTGCCCGTCTCCAGTCCAAAGACTCCGGGATCGTAGTGGAAAAGTAAGCTGCTCTCAGTCAGTTAGTTGTTCTCTCTGTGACTGTCTCTATAAAAACTTCAGTTTGCACTGTTGCAGGCTTGCAGAGAGGTCGGAGGCTGGGGAGAGGTCAGAGGCTGGGGAGAGGTCAGAGGCTGGGGAGAGGTCAGAGGCTACAGAGGTCAGAGGCCGGTTAGAGGTCAGAGGCCGGGGAGAGGTCAGAGGCTGCGGAGAGGTCAGAGGCTGCAGAGAGGTCAGAGGCTGGGGAAGTCAGAGGCTGCGGAGAGGTCAGAGGCTGGGGAGGTCAGAGGCCAGGGGGGTCAGAGGCTGCAGAGAGGTCAGAGGCCAGGGAGAGGTCAGAGGCCAGGGAGAGGTCAGAGACTGGGGAGGTCAAAGGCTGCAGAGAGGTCAGAAGCGCTGGGGAGGTCAAAGGCTGAGAGGTCAGAGGCTGGGGAGGTCAGATGCTGTAGAGAGGTCAGAGGCTGCAGAGAGGTCAAAGGCTGGGGAGAGGTCAGAGGCTGGGGAGAGGTCAGAGGCTGGGGAGGTCAGAGGCTGGGGAGAGGTCAGAGGCTCGGGAGGTCAGAGGCTGCAGAGAGGCCAGAGACCAAACTGCCCCATCCCTCTGCTCCCGGCCTCCGCTCCATTACACGCTCTACTCACCCGGCCTCCGGGCACTCATGGGAATGAGGAGGGTTACTTACGGCCCACTGGCTGAGCTGTAGTCGGGGGTACCCAGCTGTTTATCCTGCCGGCTCCTAGCTTCAGGGCTTCATCCCGCATGAGCAGCTAGCTTGGAGCGGGTGGTCAGATGGACGGATGGACGGGGGAAGTGGACGTACAGACGGCGTCACTACGTGTCTATGCTCCTCCCCATCTGCAGTCAACAAATTCTAACATGGAGGCAGTGGATGTGTTAATACAATCAGAGTTGGATAAAGGGTTTATCATTGGGCCGTTCACTGTACCACCTTTTCAATATTGGAGGGTTAACGCCAATGGCGTTGTTACAGGTAGATTTTCTAATAAAGTTTGTCTCATTTACGACTTGTCAGTGCCTCGTTCGTCCCATATTCCCAGTTTGAATGCGTTGATTCCGTCTGAGGAGTTTTCGTTGAAATACCCTTCGGTTGATCAGGCCATACAGTGTATTATAAAGTTGGGGGGGAGGAGCGTGGTTGTCAAAAGCTGATATATCCGATGCTTTCAAGCTTCTCCCAATCAGGCCGTCCCTATGGCAGTGGCATGGGATCAAGTGGCGGGGCCATTATTATTTTGCCACCAAGCTTATGTTTGGGTCCAAGAGTAGCCCATGGTTGTTTGATTATTTTGCACAAGCTCTTTCATGGATATTCATCTGCAAGGAGAACTGTCAGCAGGTAATTCACTACCTTGATGACTTCCTATTAATTGAAGCTGCTGAACGAGCCCCGGAAGATTTGCAGAAACTGGTGTTGATTTGCTCAGCTTTGAATGTTCCTCTGGCAGCTAAGAAGGTGGGAGGACCGGTTAAGGAAATTGTTTTTTTTGGGGATTAAATTAGATACCCTGTTGATGCAAGCCAGTCTGCCAGCCGAGAAGTTAGTCAGGATCAGGGAGCGCATCCATGCATTTTTCAGTCACTCTTCAGGATGCTGAATTTTGCCATAAGGGTAATCCCTCAGGGTAGATCGTTTGTTTCCCGACTGTTGGCGCTGCTACCTTCAGCTGCAGAGTCAGACTCCAGAATTAAGTTAGATCCCGCGGCCTTGGCAGACTTGGTTATGTGGGACAGGTTTCTCCATCATAGAAACATAGAAAAGTGACGGCAGAAAAAGACTGAGTAGTCCATCGAGTCTGCCCCTTTTTATTTATTTTTTTATTTTTTTTATTTTTTTTTTATATTTTTTTTTTTTATATATTTTTTTTTTTTTTTACATTAACCTTGTTGTTTGACTATGGATTTATGTTTATCCCAAGCATGTTTAAAGCCATTTACTGTTGACTGTCTCACAACCTCTGTTGGTAGTTTATTCCAATCATCAACCACCCTTTCAGTAAAATAATACTTTTCTAAGATTAGTTTTGAACTTCCCCCCAGTTAGTTTGAGGTCACGTCCCCGTGTTCTTGATTTTGGTTTCATATTGAAAAGACTGCCCTCCTGAACCTTATTCACCCCCTTGATGTATTTAAAGGTTTCAATCATGTCTCCCCTCTCCCTTCTTTCCTCCAGACTGTACATATTAAGTTCCTGAAGTCGCTCTTGATAGGTTTTATCCCCCAGACCTTTCACCATCTTTGTTACCCGTCTCTGAACTCGTTCTATTTTATCAATATCTTTTTGTAAGTGAGGTCTCCAGAACTGGACACAGTATTCTAAGAGGTCTCACTAAAGATCTATATAGAGGAATCAGAACCTCCTTCCTCCTGCTGGTGATCCCTCTACTGATACATCCCAGAATTCTATTTGCTTTTCCCACTGCCTGGTTACACTGTTTGCTCATTTTGCAATCATCTGAAATAAGCACCCCCAAATCTTTTTCTTCTGTAGTGCTGGCTAACACTGTGCCCCCAATGCTGTACTCTCTAAGGGGATTATTTTTCCCTAGATGCATTATTTTACATTTAGAAATATTGAACTGTAGTCTCCACTGCTTTGACCAATCTTCCAGCAATGCCAAATCATGTTCCATGTTACAGACACCTCCAGGGATGTCAACCCTATTACACACCTTTGTATCATCAGCAACGAGACATACATTGCCCAGCAAACCTTTAGTTATATCACTTACATATAGGTTGAATAGAACAGGACCCAATACAGAGCCTTGTGGTACCCCACTAGTGACTGGTCTCTGTTCTGAGTGAACCCCATTTACAACCACACTCTGGGATCTATCCTTTAGCCAACTGCATATCCACTGAACCACCCAAGGGTTAAGTCCCAGCTTGTACAACTTTTGTATCAGATCATTATGTGGAACTGTATCAAATGCCTTGCTGAAATTAAGATACGCTATGTCCACAGCACCACCCTGGTCCAAAACACTGGTAATATAGTCAAAGAATTCAATCAGATTTGTCTGGCATGATCTGCCCGCAGTAAAGCCATGTTGCTTTGGGTCCAGCAAGCTGTGTATTTTTAGGTGATCAATGATCCTTCTTTTGAGAAGTGATTCCATTACCTTGACTACAATTGATGTTAAACTCACTGGCCTGTAATTGCCAGCTTCCACCTTGCTACCCTTCTTGTGGATAGGCACAATATTAGCTATCCGCCAGTCATGGGGAACTCCTGTTAGAAGAGATTTATTTAAAAGATTTGTTAATGGTCCAACAACTATATCGCGAAGTTCTCTTAGAACTCTGGGATGAATACCATCAGGGCCCATTGCTTTATTAAGCTTTAACCGAGCCAGTTCCTCAGCTACCTCTGTCTCCAGAAATCCTAGAAATGAACCATCATTACTAGAACCAATATGATTCCCTAACTTATCATTAGTGCAGTCTGTTTCTGAGAAGACTGAACAAAAGTAATTGTTTAAATGGTTTGCTACATCCTGGTCTCCCTCAACATATGTGTTGTGCCCAGTTTTCATTTTGGTGATCCCATTGTATTTTTTCCTTTTATCACTAATGTACCTAAAAAAGGTTTTATCTCCTTCCTTAATAGACTTAGCAATTTCCTCCTCTTTCTGTGCTTTTGCAGCACCGATAATGTGTTTGGCCTCCTTTTGTCTATTTTTATACTCCTCTCTGTCAGCTGCACCTCCTGTTTCCTTGAATCTTCTATATGCCATTTTTTTTTCTTTACTATCCTACTTACCTCTTTGGTGAACCATATTGGTTTTTTCTTCCGTTTATTCTTACTAACTTGCCTGACATATAATCTAGTTGCCTCCAAGATGGTAGACTTTAATAGTGCCCACTGATTACTTACTCCTGTTATTTTGCTCCAACCTTTCAGTTAATTTTTTAGAAATTTCCCCATTTCAGCAAAATTTGTCCTTTTAAAATCTAAAACTTTTGTTTTTGTATATGATTTTTCAGTTCTTGTTTTAATATCAAACCAAAGACATTGGTGATCACTAGAACCCAAATTCTCCCCCACCTCAACATCAGACAGTTGATCCCCATTTGTCAGTACTAGGTCAACCTCGGGTTGGGCTTTTTACTAACTGTTTTAGAGAAACCCCATTCAGTGCTTCCATTACATCCCTGCTCCTGCTTGTAATAGCAGTTTGAGAATTCCAGTTAACGTTAGGCATGTTGAAGTCACCCATAATCAAAACCTCTCCCTTCATTGCCATTTGAGTTATCTCATCAATCAACAAGTTATCATAACTTGTTGGCATAGCCATGGAACGGCATAGCCATGTTTATTCCTGAACCATCCGAATTTTCTCCTAGGGTAGTAACGGATGCTGCGGCATCTAAGGGCTTTGCAGCAATTTTTGGGACTCATTGGCTGGCAGGGGCATGGTCAGACGAAGTGTGAGCCATCCCGGGGTTTTAGAAGACTTCAGCGTTATTCGAAATCTACCTTATAGTTGTGGCAGCACAAGTGTGGTGTCATCTGTGGACAGGACAGACAGTGGTGTTCTCAACAGACAACCAGGCAATGGCAGACATTATTGACAAGGGTAGATCCAGGTAGTTAGTCATAATGTCTTTTGTACACAGGTTAATTTGGTTATCTCTTCAGTTCAAATTTCATATGTAATGTAGGTTTATTAACAGGGTGCAGAACACTGCAGCAGATGCTCTCTCGATTTAATTTTGCATTGTTTTTCCGGCGGGTCCCCAAGGCAGATGCACAAGCAACCCCCTACCCAGCATGCTCCCAGTTGATGATGGATTAGGTTCCCTCTGGGCTGGTGCCAGGGAATTAATCAACAGGTCATTGTCTGATAATACCAGGAGATCTTATAATACTGCTTGGAAGGTGTTCCAGGCTTTTCAGTCATCATACCCTAGGCCAGACCAGCACAATATACAGTATCTTCTGGTGTTCATAGCACATTGCCATTCACAGCTAAAGCTGTCACACAGTACCATCAAAACTTACTTGGCAGGCGTGCAACATTTCATGTCTTTACAGTTCCCGGATAAGCCTTCATTATTTTTGGCTCATCCCATCATGGCCGCTCTCAAAGGTATTCAGAAAAGCAGTGCTCCAGCAGAAGCAGGCAGGCTTCCCATCACAGGACCTATTTTCCAGGGTATGATTGACATGCTGGCCAGATCGCCTTTTGGGCTGTTTCCTAGTTTAGTATTGAAAACAGCCATCCATTTGGCGCTTTTTGGATTTTTAAGACAAGGAGAGTTCACATGTGCAGGTTTTCAGTCCCTGTCTTTACTCATCAGGCAACTGACCAGGTGTAGTGACCATTTCCGGTTGGACTTGGAATCTTGCAAGACACTTCAGACAGGTGCGGGTATAGACATAAAAATTTTCAAGACGGGGGTCAGAGTGGTGCCCTGTCAAGGTCTTGGATGATCTCGTGTTACTTTTATAATAATAATAATATTGTGAGGCATTAGCTCAATGGGGATCACCTTCCCTGAGAAAAAGGTAGCTCACACGACAGGTTTTCTTAAAATCTGACTTGTAAACAGGTTTTTTTAAAAGGTTGCAGGTAAATCAAATGAACAAAACAGAAAATAAAACCTCGCCATCCAGGCACTAACTAATCAGTTTCAGTATTCCTAAATTTAGAAGTGAAGGGCTTGTACCAGTCGCCCAGAAAACAAAGCTAATGCAAACCTTTTTCAGTCCGGAACCCACCCTGCCAAGGTGGCTGGTAAAAAAATGAACGCAGGTGAGGTGAAATATAACGTCCATCGATCACCTCGCCTTTCATAATGCCACATATCCCCCCCCCTGCGCTCAAGCCCGTGAGGCTGAGCAACTGTCCCAACCAGACAATTGATACGGGAAAGGGCATCTGCATTGTTTTGGCATTTCCCAGCTCTATGTTCCACTGTGAACTTGAATAGAAACCACCTTGTCACCTGACTGTTTTTTTTCCTTGTTATCGCACATCCATTTAAGAGGGGCATGATCAGTGACTATTTTGAATGCTCTTCCCAACAGGTAGTTTTTCAGGGCATCTAAGGCCCATTTGATAGCTAAACATTCCTTCTCAAAAATGGCATAGTTTTTCTCATGTCTGTTGAGTTTACTGCTAAGGTTAACCACTGGTTGCTCCTCCCCATCTCTGACTTGAGACAGTATATCACCCAGTCCCACATCGGAGGCGTCTGCAACACAAACTCCTTTGTGAAATCTGGGGTCATGAGCACAGGTTGTGCACAAAGGGCTTGTTTCAACATTTGAAATGCCTTCTCTGGGTATAAAACACCTGTAGATCTCCAGAAATACACAAGCTTTTTTTTTATTTATAGGTTGGGGCCACTTTTGTACTGCCTCAATTTTATTGATCTGAGGCTTGATCAGCCCCCAACCAATAATGTAGCCAAGGTATTTGACCTCCTTCAAGCCTATGGCACACTTTTTGGGGTTGGCAGTGAATCCTGTTTTCCTAAGGAAATCCACTACGACTTTCACCCGGGGGAAATGGGATTCCCAATCTGGGCTGTGGATGACTACATCATCCAAATAGGTGGCTGTGTATTGGCAATGTGGTCTTAAAGTCTTATCCATCATTCTCTGGAATGAGGCAGGAGCACCATGCAAACCAAAAGGCATCCGCTTATACTTGAATGACCCCTCGGGGGTAGACAACGCAGTTTTCTCTTTGGAAGACTTTGTTAGGAGTATCTACCAATAACCTTTAGTCAGATCTAAAGTAGTTATGTACCGGGCACCTCCAAATCAGTCAACGAGCTTGTCGACCTGAGGCATTGGGTACACATAGAATTTAAACATGCTGTTCAACTTCCTGAAGTCAAACAAAACCTTATAGTTCCATCTGGCTTTGGGACCAACACTATAGGACTTGAGCAGTCACTATGGGACTCCTCTATTATGTCCAGCTATAACATATCCTTTATTTCATTTGCAATTGCTTCCCGCCTAGCCTCAGGTATTCTTTAGGGCTTTACATTTACACGGACACCTGGTTCCATAATTATGTCATGCTGTATAACTGTGGTCAGTCCGGGCAGGTGAAAGAAAAAGCCTCACAAATTATTTAACGCCCTTCTGTTGGGCCACTGACAAGGTTTAAGTTATGGGTACTTCAGGTGTCACGGGGGCCATGTCCTTTTTGGGGAAGTGGCATTGCCAGTAAAGTCTCTGTCCTTGCAAGGTTTCAAGAGATTAACGTGATATATTTGCTCGGGTTTCCTTTTTCCTGGCTGTTAAACTTTATAGTTTACGTCCCCTACTCCTTTCCATAATTTCAAAGGGACCTTGCCACTTTGCTAGGAATTTACTCTTAACGGTGGGGACTAGTACCAGCACTCTATCACCAGGGTTGAAGATCCGGGTCTTGGTACCCCAATTATAAACCCTTTCTCTTGGTCTCCTGGGCTTGCTCCATATGTTCCCGTACAAGCGGCATGACAGCAGCGATTCTATCTTGCATCAGTGAGATACGCTCAATGACACTTATATAAGGCGTAGACGCTCCCTCCCACATTTCTTTTGCAACATCTAGCAATCCCCTGGGATGTCTACTATACAAAAAAAGTGGAGTAACCTGTAAATGCCTGAGGTACCTCCCATATGGCAAACATGAGGTATTGCAGCAAAAAATCCCAATTTCTCCTATCTTTATCCACCACCATTTTTAACATTCTTTTGAGCGTTTTGTTAAATCTCTCCTCAAGACCATCAGTTTTCAGGTGGTAGACAGAGGTATGGAGATGGGAGATTTTGAACAACTTACACAATTCTTTAGTGACTCGGGACATAAATGGGGTGCCTTGATCTGTCAATATTTCTTTAGGAATACCCACACTACTAAATACCAGGACAAGCTCTTTGGCAATAGTTTTAGTTGAGGTATTAAGCAAGGGTATGGCTTCAGGATATAGTGTGGCATAGTCCAGTATTACCAGTATGTGCTGATGGCCCCGGGCAGACTTTACTACTGGTCCAACCAGATCCATGCCAATTGTCATGTACCTGGTGGTGGAGTCTGCAGTCGCTGAGGACAGCCTCTCTTACAATCCTGACTCGGGAACCCCTGATGTAGTGAACAGAAGGTTCAAGAGTGCAGAATGGCACAAGTGCTTGACAGGAACACTGGTGCGATGGTCACAGGCAGGGCTGCAGATGCAGCTTGATGGAGCAGTAGAGAAACCCCAGGAACAGCTGACGAAAGCCCCGTCCGGCTAAACCAAGCAGGTGATGCTGGATGAGAAGGCTAGGGACAGACCGAATCAGACAGCAGGCGGGCAGATCAGGAACTTGAGGAGCAGGTGGAAGAATGATCAGGCACAGGCCAGGTCGGCAACGGGCAGACAGTGTGGTACCAAGGAGCAGGCAAGAGGATGGTCAGGGATAGCCAGAGGTCAGGGCAGGCGGATAGCAGAGGTGTCAGGATCAAGTAGACCAAACTGCATTGAACTCATGTCACTGCTCAGTTTAAATAGTCCCATTGGCACCAAGAACTGTTACGAACGGGGTGGCGCGCCTCCAGGTCGCGGGTGTGCACGAACGTTCGTACCGAGCATTCGTTCGTGCCTGCGCACAGTATCCCTTCTCACGGACACACAGGCTCCAAGTCTTTCCTAACACCAATTCTTTCAAAAGGCACTTCATTGATTGGTAATGGTACCAGCGGACTGCGAAAATGGGGCGAAGGCGCTGAATACTGACACTACTCACAATATTTTTGACATCTGCATATAACCTGGGCCAAAAGAATCTCTGGGTTATTCTCTCCTTGGTCCTCTCTATACACAGATGTCCCCCATTATATGACCATGGGCTAAATGTAATACCATCCGGTGATAGGGTTTGGGAACCACTAACTGCTCTAGCTCCTTCTCCCCTTGTTTTATCTCCTGATACAGCAAGTTATTTTTAAGAGCCATGTAGGTAAAAGACAACACTATATTAGGTTCAACAGGTTCCCCATCTACCATTTTAATGTTTTCTCTGGCTCTATTGAGTGTGGCATCTTTTAGTAGTTGTTCCATACAATAATCATCTTTTCTGACCTCTAAGTCAGGCATCACATTCTGTCCACTCTCACTATTAGAGTGAGCGATCTTTTCTTGTTCATTAACCTCCAGCTGGGGGCTGGATTCCAGCTCCTCCTGCTCCCCAGCCATTGCAGGAAAAGGATCTTCCTCGGACATGCCAACAGTGTTCCTTTCAATTTCGTAATCAAAAGGTTCTGGTATTTCCTCAGCAGGGGGAGCTCTGTCCTCCCGACTCCTTTTTGTTTTCCCATAAACTCCAAAAGTGGGGAAAATCTCTCCCCACTAGGGCTTCATGCAACAGTGAGGGTACCAATGTGTCAATATGCCCCAAGGGGGATCACCTTGCTTGGGAAAAAGCTAGTTCACATGGCAGGTTTTCTTAAAATCTAACTTGTAGCCAGGTTTATTTTAAAAGATTGCAGGTAAATGAAATAAGCAAAACAGAAAAGAAATCCTTGCCTTCCAGGCACTAACTAAACAGTTTCAGTATTTCTAACTCAGAGGTGAAGGGCTTGTCCCAGTCACCCACAAAACAAAGATAATGCAAACCTTTTTTAGTCAGTCACAAAGCACAGTTGATTTCATCAGCTTTTTTCAGGCTTGATGGCTCCTGAGTCCCAGGTTAGAGCCATTATCTGATCCAGGTCAGCTTCCTTTATACCAACTATTGATGGACACAAGTGGAACGCAAAATCCGGTTTGGAACCCACCCTGCCAAGGTGGTTGGTAAAACCCGGACTGGATTCCACCTTAGTTTCCTGCAAATGAACGCAGGCGAGGTGATATATAACGTCCATCGATCACCTCGCCTTTCATAACACCACAATATACACTATATACTATATAACATTATGTTGCATTTGCTGCAAAATTCAGCGCCGCGGAGTGCTCCATAATGCACTGCGAGATTGCAGTGCATTGACGGCTGTTGATTGGCCAAAGAATGCACCTGACCTGCATGCTTTGGCCAATTACAGCACAATCTGCTGTGAGAGCCATGATTGGCCAAAGGCAAGGTGCCTTTGGCCAATCATGGCTCAGGGAGCTAAGTCCACGCCCCACACCTTATAAGGCTGCTTACATGGTGGCCATATGTAGTGTGTTAATGTGGAGAATTTGAGCTAGATTAGGCAGGTTAGTTAGTGGCATGGAGGCAGTTTAGTGTGTGTGTGTGTGTGTGTGTGTGTGTGTGTGTGTATATATATATATATATATATATATATATATATATATATATTTGTGGTCAGATTCTTCCCTGTTTTTACAAGAAACTGTAGTTGCCAGACCTGAACTGTGCATTGATCTGGCTGGTCAGTACACCTGAAAGAGGGCATACCCGGAATGCATGATTGTCATAACTAGAGGAGCTGTGCATGCTAATTAGCTCTGACTTGGGGACCTGGGTGGGTGGGAACCAAGAAGCCAAAGCCGACGCTGAAAGGGAGGAGGATGGATGGCCTCTGGCCAGCCTTCAGACTTGTGGTCAGATTCTTCCCTGTTTTGACAAGAAACTGTAGTTGCCAGACCTGAACTGTGTCTTGATCTGGCTGGTCAGTACACCTGAAAAAGGGCAAAAGACACGAAATAGGTATGAAATATTTTTTATTATTGCAGAGACTAACAAACACTTCCTACTTAATTTAAGAGTATTGAAAGCTCGGATAACTTCCGCATGCGGTTCAGTTATGTAACGACTTTAGCAAGCAGACCTCCAACGTCCTATGTGTTTGATAATATAGGCCGGGACCCCGTGCTTAGAAGCCGCGGAAGCTGCCCCAATCCTAAACGAATGTCCAGAAAAACGTCTAGGATTCAGATGCAAATTTGTCAGCAACATTCGTACATGCGTGATAAATTGTTTTGAGGACAGAGGACCTACTGGAAAGGGGAGCAAAGGGGAATCCAAAGGTGCTACTGCAAGGTGACTACAGAGCGTGTCCAACACTACCATCGAACACCATGTGCCCCCAGTGCCGTAGTATTTGACCACAAACCCAGGCCCTATCTGTCTAGTTTTACTATTCCTTAGCTGCAAGGCATAATGGTCATTCACTTTTGTAAGACTACTTTTCACCAAAACTGGTGCATGTAAGTTAGCCTGCGAAACTTCTCCTGGTCTGAGAAAACCAAAAAAATAAATGGTGGCTTTCAACACCAAACTGGGGCCCACCCCAAATGGGGAGGTGGACAACATGTCTGACATGTCCCGGAAAATTATCCCCGCAATAGGTAGCCGAGATACCCGAGATTGTTCCTGAGACTTTTGCATCCCCCTCAACATAGCTTTCAGAGGGTGAGCTGCAAATAATCCCTGACAATCTGAGCGAGCAACTCTCCGGGCGGGTCAGTGACGTTGGGGAGTAGGGGAAGGAGCCCGCACCTGGATGACCCCCCGCGGAGGGCCATGCCCTCCCTATTCATAAGCCTGCAGCGGCCAGCCGGAGAGTGACAGTCTGAGCGAGCACCTCTCCGGGCGGCTGCACACTGCATCCTCCTCCGCCTGCTGCCGAGGGGGGTGATGTGAAGGGGGTCTGCACTAATGGAGGGGGGATTTCCTAAGGGGGTCTGCACTAATGGAGGGGGGATTTCCTAAAGGGGTCTGCACTAATGGAGGGGGGATTTCCTAAGGGGGTCTGCACTAATGGAGGGGGGATTTCCTAAGGGGATCTGCACTAATGGAGGTGGGGGATTT
>BLSH010178275.1:611980-626269 GCA_018402905.1 Glandirana rugosa
CCCCAGTCCCAAGATGGCGCCGCCGCCCTGCAACAGCAACAGCATGCTTCCAAACACAGAGCAGACAAAGCTGGAGACAAGTTATCCTCTCCCCAAGGACCCTCACCAGCAAACTGAGTACTCTGCTTCACAAAACAACACTGGATCCCTTACTAAAGCTGACCTAGATGAAAGTCTATCCAAAATATATGAAAAATTAGCCAACAAAATCCACACTGAAATCAGCAAATCTACATTAGCCCTATCTCAGGAAATATCCTCACTAGGCAATAGAACTGACCTTCTTGAAACAAAACACGATGAACTGACCCTAGCTCATAGTGATCTCAGAAGAGATTTCGAACAATTGGCCGAAAATTTTGCGTATGCGCAGACGCAAATCGAAGATTTGGACAATCGCAATCGCAGACAAAATTTGCGCATACGCGGTGTCCCTGAGTCTGTTTCTGAAATTACCCCTGCGATTTTGAAGCTTTTTCACTCCCTAATCCCTGGTAAAGAAGATACTGCATTTCTGTGCGACAGAATTCACCGTGCTCTGCGTCCCAAACCCCCTGCAGACAAACCACCCCGGGACATTATACTTTGTCTTAAGGACTTCCTCATTAAAGAGGAGATATTAAGAGCAGCCAGAAACTTCCCCAACGTCAACTTAGATGGGGTCAGAATCCAGATATTCCCAGATATATCACCTGCAACGTTGGAACGCAGGAGAAACATGAAAGAAGTTACAACTGTACTACAAAATGCACGCATTCGTTATAGATGGGGTTTTCCTTTCAAGCTATCTATTCCACATAATGGTACTGTGCATACTGTCTACAACCTTTCTGAAGGCAAAGACGTACTCATCAAATTGGGCTTATTGGATCCAGAACCCCCACTTCGCCTCCCTTCTACACCAAGACCATCCCCCATCTGGTCCACTCCGGCATCTCGCCGTGACCAAAGAAGAAACAGAGACTCTCCAAACAATCGTTTTTTTTAGAGGAGGAGGAGAAGAAAAGAAGGAGAGGACTTTACACCTCCACTCATAACTAATAGAATCATCAAACTGCTCAAACAACCCTGACGCACTTGTTTTTTTTTTTTCCTCTTTGTTTATTTTTTCACCTTTTTTTTTTTTTTTTTTTAAGGTACAACTTAATACTGCCTTAGCACTAAACATGACAGCCTGTCTAGATTCATCTGCCTAGTTTTTACCCACACTTAAATGATCAAGATGTTTGAAACACATCTTTTACCAAAAAAGGCATTTAAATCATTTTAAGATAGTAGTTGTGCTAGGTTCTATCACCACCCAGTGGTCTAGATATTTAAGAGCTGTTCCTTTCCTTTTCATTTTTTGTTTTCTTTTATTTCCTTTTATGGTCAAGCTCTGTGACTAAAGATAATTCACTTGATTACTCTTTATTGCCACACGGTGGTTGTCTATAGAAAGAACTTTTCCCACTTAGAGACATTTATAATGGCTCAAGTCTTTTCTGATATCTTATAGCACCACCTAGTGGTTATATAACAAAGGTACTATCCTTTTACATAGGATAATTCATTTGATTACCATCTATTGCCACACGGTGGTCGACTATGGAAGAAACTTTACTCACTTAGAGTTACCTATAACCGTTCAAGCTTTTTATGTTATCCTATAGCAACACCTACTGGTCATACAACAAAGTCACAATCCCTTTACAGGTTTAAATAACAATATCTGCCAATATTATATATTTTCATACTATATAGAGTTTTCTCATCTTCCTCTTCTTGCAATGTTTTTAGTATGATATTTTGGTGGTCCCTGTGTTGATTGTATGTGATTGACTAAACGCTATGGTCGGTTGCCTACGTGCCGTCGATAACATCCAGACCATACCTGTGCCGTCGGTCCGGGGGGAAACTAGCTGGTTTGTCCCCCACCCCTCTTGCGGGCTGTGATGCGACCTCAATTAAAAATTCACCTATGTCATGTGTGGATCTGTTTTCAGATCTTCCGTGGCATTATGTATTATTTCATCTTTAACACAATTGGCATTCCAAGGCTATTCAGCCCGCGGGAGGGTTTTGGACGATTCAGTCCTAAAAAAAATTTGTATTGGCCGGTTGATGATGCATCATCCGGCCCCCAGATAAAAGCTATTGTTTTTTTAGCTTCTGCTTATTTGATTTACAACTGTTCGTATAGAAGGTTAATTGCTGTCATTCTTATTACAAACAAGCTGACATATATCAAGGTCAATATAGTTTTTTATGTTACTTTACACACATGCAAAAGGGTCATAGAGATTATTATTGCCACACACACAATCTTGCCGTATTTCAACTCCTTTTTTTTTCATATACCTGCTGAACGCCTGCTCTATTACCACCCCCTCCCCTATCAAACCCACCATAATCACCATATAACTTTTGCTTCTCCCCCATATACATAGACATGAAGAATTTAAAAATCATATCACACAACGTTCAAGGATTTAACTCACCATCAAAAAGAAAAAAGGCTTTTAATTATTACAAAAGACTTGGGGCCGATCTAATCTTATTACAAGAGACACATTTCTCCTCATCCAACCACCCCACATACTTTGATAGAAATTATAACCAAGTATTTTTTACAACATACTCAAACAAGACAAGAGGGGTCGCTATACTAATAAAAAATAATATTATCCTAAACATCCAACATATTTTCAAAGACCCTGACAGCAGATTCATAATAATTAAAGCAGAAATAAATGGCAAGTCCCTAACAATTGCCTCTATATACGCCCCGAATGATGCTCAAGCCACATTTTTTCAAGCATTTTTTGCAAAACTGGAGCTCATGGCCTCTACCCACATGATCATAGGAGGTGATTTCAACCTTGTTGCTCATCCCCTAATGGATAGAAGCTATCAGTCTTCCTCATCCAAATGTTTCCCCAAATCTTTGGTAAAATCATTAACACACTCTCAATTGCTAGATGTTTGGCGGACTCACAACACAGATACTAAAGCCTACACTTTCTATTCCGCACCACATAACAGTTTTGCCAGACTCGATTATATTTTTTCTTCCCCTGTCATACTCGCTAACTCACTCAACTCAGACATAGAACCATGCCCTTGGTCAGACCATCATGTGGTTACTTTCTCTACATCTGCAATTGGCATCGCACCCTCTCCGTATAATTGGAGATTAAATGACTCCCTCCTAACAGATCCCATCATTTTAAAAGTAATCACCTCTCATTTACAAGAATACTTTAACTTAAACAATATTGACAATATCTCTCCGTCAACACTATGGACAGCCCATAAAGCTGTCATAAGAGGCCTTTTAATTAACATAGCTAACAGAAAAAAAAAAGAGAGACTTGCGACGATCCTAAAACTATCAAAGGAGCTGAAGTCTCTCTACCACCAAATCAAATCACCTCACTCACAAGAAATCATCTTACAGATAAAATCCAAAAGACAAGAATTGGACACTCTTCTTTCAAATGATGCTGAGAAACAACTAAGATTCTCAAAAGCTAAATTCCTTTTACATGGTAACTCTACCTTGGCATCATTCGCTAGAAAACTAAATCAAACAATAAAAACACCACATATATATATATATAAACTAAGAGACCAAAAAGGACACATCATCACTCATCCTCAGAAGGTTCAAGAAATATTTCTGGACTTCTATAAAACACTACTCGCCTCTCCTACCTCTACCCCTCCCCAATCAGCAATCGATTGGCTAAACAAGATACAACTACCTAAACTATCCTCTTCACAGGTTGACTCCCTTAATGCACCTTGTACAGTACAAGAAATAGAAAAAATTATCTCTTCTCTCAAAACAGGCACAGCACCAGGCCCAGATGGCTACTCCACATCTTATTATAAAAAAATTACATCTATAATCTCTCCACACCTCTGTAACTTGTTTAACCACATACTTTCGGGTAATAGTTTTCCTAAGGAGATGCTACTGGCCAATATGTCTCTGATTCCCAAGCCTCATAAAGATCACACTCTACCCCAGAACTTCCGTCCTATTTCAGTCCTGAACAATGATATAAAGATTTTCGGCCGCCTGTTAGCTGACAGACTGGCCAAAGTTATCAATAGTATCATACATTACGACCAAACAGGGTTTATGCCCAATAGATTAATAACTGATAATATCAGACTGGTCACAAACATTGTTCAGGACTCAAATAACTTTTCCAACCCTCTCAGCCTTCTCAGCCTCGACATAAACAAGGCGTTCGACAGTGTCAACTGGTCATACTTCGACCTGGTTATGGATAGATTTGGTATATCTAATGAATTCATCTATGGCTTCAAAGCATTATACAAAAATCCACAAACCAGGATTAAAATATCTGGGGTCAATTCTGAATTTTTCAATCTAACAAAAGGGACTAGGCAAGGATGCCCCCTTTCCCCCCTGATTTTTGCCCTAGCTTTAGAGCCTTTGGCATGTGCAATCAGAAACAATTCCAACATCGCTGGTTACACTAAAACCCAAAAAGAATATAAGATATGCCTATATGCTGATGACGCCATCCTCACATTATCAAAACCCCTAATGTCACTTCCCCATCTATTCAACGAACTACATCTCTTTTACCTAATCTCTGGCCTCAGTATTAATCAGTCTAAATGCTCATTCCTACCCATTAACCTACATCCCGATACATTTCTTCAAATAAAATCTAATTATAATTTCACATGGTGTACCCACTCTATTAGATACCTGGGCATCCAGATCTCTTCCCATTTCCAATCATTATATCAAGATAATTTTCCACCTCTTTTCTCTCAAATTAGAAATATGTTGAAAACATGGGCATCTTTCCATATTTCCTTTTTGGGTAAACTATGTGCGGTCAAAATGATTATTCTTCCCTAGATCTTATACCACTTTCGGGCTATACTAATAAACATCCCAAAATACAAAATCTTATCTATCCAAAAAGATATCAACAAATTCATCTGGGCAGGCAAAAAACCCAGATGTAATCTGAACTTACTCTATAGACCTCAACAAGAAGGTGGCACAGGATTGCCAAACATCTGGTTATATTATATTGCTACGAGAATGACACACATAGCCCAATGGTTCGAACACAATACCAATATTCCCTGGCTTTTATTTGAGACTAACTCCATCTCCCCACACTATATTCAAGGGGCTATTTGGTCACCCAAGACAAAAACTAAGCAATTTTACAAACGCAATTCGATAATTTCACAATTGCTCCAACTTTGGTTTAAATATAAGGATATCTATAAACTGATCTCCCCAACTCCCCCACTATTCTCCTTCTTGGGTGACACAAATTCCAATATCCTCAAAAATCACAACCCCACACATCAACCCTGGGAACGTCTCAATCTTCTTACCTTAAAAGCCTTTACAGAAAACAACACCTTCCTATCCTTCAGTAACCTTGCAGAAAAATATGACTTATCCCCCTGCCACGAATCTCAATATAATCTAATTAGGGAATATTTCTCCAACTCCTGCTCCCTCACACTCAACCCCCCTTTCACAACCTTCGAAAATATCTGTATCAATGCACCAATGGGTAAAGGTCTTATCTCGCTTCTCTATAAACATCTAACCTCTATCTCCCAACCCTTCAAAACACAAGCCATGGAGAAGTGGGAGTCTGACCTGAATTGTTCAGTCTCAGTTAAAGAATGGAATCTCAGATTCGACAACATGCGAAAATGCAATAGATCCACAGCTTTCAAAGACACACCAACCAAATTACTTATACGCTGGTATATGACACCAGATAGAATCCACAGGTTCTAGCCCAATGTTTCCCAGAAATGTTTTAGAGGATGTGAAGACCCAGGCTCTCTTCTTCACATTTTCTGGAATTGCCCTAAACTAGTTCCCATATGGAATCTCACTTCTGAAAAAATCTTTAAATTAACCAAGAAACAGATCACACTCACTCCTCACATCTGTGTTCTCTATCAAAACATCCCAGAACTATCTAAATATTGCTCCAGGCTCATTCACACACTCTGCAGTGCTGTTCAATGGATGATAGCCTGCAACTGGCGATCACAGAATGTTTCTTGGCGTCAAGTACTGAATAGAATGAACACTGTCAGACTAACAGAACGTTTATATCACTCAGTACTGGACAGCATACACCTATTTGAAGAAAAATGGTCGCTCTGGGATAACACCTTTTCCAATACAAGCACCTAATACTTAATAGTACAAACATTTCTTCTGACCCTTCCTACAATAATGATATTGGGACCCTCCACCACACATACTCTACAACTTTATGATTGTAATATTACCCAAGTGTGATAATTTCCCTTTTTTATGTAAAAGAATGTTTTATAAGATATACAACTATATTTTCTCACAAATTTGTATTTCTTGACAGCTTGTTTTTGTACAATTACCTTCTAATAAAATCTTGTAAACAAAAAAAAAAAATTCTTTAATTTGCAGAGATATCCTCTCACTTCCTGATTGGCTATAGGACAGGAAGTGAAGGGAAATCTCCACAATGAGACAGAGATGGCAAAAAAAAAAAAATCTGACAGCAGTTATAACCCTCCCTTACTCTAAAATGAAAAAAAAAAACAAGTTTTGACCATAGTTCCACTTTAAGGTAACAGAGCTAAAGGTTTGATTTACCCACTCTTCAAAAGAAGAGTGGGACAAAATCCCTCCTGAGATGTGTGCAAACCTGGTGGCCAACTACAAGAAACATCTGACCTCTGTGATTGCCAACAAGGGTTTTGCCACCAAGTACTAAGTCATGTTTTGTGAAGGGGTCAAATACTTATTTTACTTACTAAAATGCAAATCAAATCTCTCACTGTTAAAATAAACCTAACATTAAAATTATAGACAGTTCATTTCTTTGTCAGTGGGCAAATGTACAAAATCAGCAGGGGATCAAATACTTTTTTCCCTCACTGTAGTAATTCCAGGCCAGTAGAACCAGTCTGTTATCTTTGCCTCAGTTTTCTCTGCCCCCAGGTAACCTCCCAATGCATTATTGTAAGCGATGTTGAGTACCATACGTCCAAAAGGTTGGGGGACTAGAAACTGGTTGACTATTTTACCCCAGGCCCACCCCATCACAGGATTTTATTGACAGCAGCAGGAGCCAATGGCTCCCACTGCTATCAGTCTGCCCTGTGAGGAGGAAGAGGGTCCCTGTTCTCAGGCACAGTGCTAGATCGAGATTGGGCTAAGATAAGTATAAGGGGGGGGGGGGGGGTTTGTTCTTGGGCATAGTTATAGTTTACAACAGATAGGCAACAAACCGACAATCATTGCCCATGGCAGGCAACACGTGGACATCATTACGATACTCCAGCAACAAGAGCATGTTTATTTCTATGTAAATTCTCTTTCCCCTCTACTTCAAAGACACAAGCATCATCTTGCACTGTATGTCTTCTTCCATCAGCTTTACTTTCATGGAATAAGAGGTTGGCTTATAGATAATGCTACAATTATACATGCTTCCATGCTGATCCAGTCTATTCCTCTGCAGACTTTTGGACTTCTTCAATGTGACATATCTTCCACTTCAGTATACACTCCTCATGGGTATATAGGGGGATGTATCAGTCCATAGCAAATTTGTTATACAGGGCACACCTTGGCTTTTTAAATGGAGATCCATGCAAAATGTATTTTACAGAATATGGCTGAGCCCACATCTGGCTATCTTAAATAATATCCCACTTTCATGCATGACCATGCTTTAGGCCTCATACACACGGACGTATCTAAAAAAATAAACAAAACGTCGGGTCCGACGTCAAGGAAAAAAAGTCGACGTTTTTCGGCGTTATGCATTGGCGTTTTTGAGCGTGAGCGTCGGCGTAAATAGGCGTTTTTTTAAAAAAAAATCATCCCTCTGCTATTTTTCAACCTAAAAACGTCGGCGTCAAAGAACGCCGGTACAATATTAGGTGGCGTTTTGTGGCGTCGGCGTCAAAAAAGTCAAAACGTTACAGCCTCAGAACGCGCTGGCCATGGGTTTTACTTTCTGCTCACTAACGCCGACGCCACCTACAGCTTAAAAATACTTACGTTTTTATGGGGCCATTGACTAACATGGAGAGCTGCAAAAAAACGCCGGCGTCAAAAAACGTCCGTGTGTATGAGGCCTTAGGGGGAAGCATGATTGCAGGTTACATGTTGAACAATATACTTCCTTGCATCATCCAAGCACAGTTGTTGTTCTTATAGTAGGTACGAGCGGTGTTGTACTGCGGTGGCTATAGATAGCAGTAGCAAAGTAAAATTGCAAGCAAAACCTTTCATGTGGCAAACAATATATTTGGGGGGGTTAAGGCTTTAAAAGCCACTCATTTATAAAACAAAATGAATATTGCTATCCGCTATATAGCGAGGGTTATGCACACCATGGCCTGCATTTTAGGGTTCATTCAGATATGCAGGCTGCATTGTGGAGGCTGGTGCTCTAGAGTTCTTTCTGCCTAACATAGCACCTATACCAGTCTTTCTCAAACTTTTTACCAAAGAGGAACGCAGATGGCACTGGGCAATCAGAATCCATCTGGTCCATCTCAGAAGTGCAGACGGGAGTGAGTAGGAATTCGTCTTCAGACTGCTGAAGCTGCTGCGGGGATGCGGACAGCTCAGCAACTTTTGTCATAAAAACATTTTTCCTGTAAAGGTGAACGAACACTTTAGTTAATGTGACATTTTTTTGCAGTATTTACTTCACATATTTACTGAATTTACAGTCTTTACATCAAATTCCATATTTTGCTTTGATAAATTGACTGTTATTATTGCATGCCATATTTCCAAAAAAACAAATAACACATGCAACAATCGTTAGTGGACTGACCCCATTATCACCAACAGAAAGCCTTTGTCCTTTAAAAAAAAAAAAAACTTATGTGTTACTTTAAGCAATGAAAAAGTTATTACTGTGCACAGCTGTACTAATGTATATGCAATGGTCTCATAAGCATGAGTATAGTATAAGGGCATTTGCAAAAATAGATCTATTTTTTGCATACCCCTAAGCAGTATACTCAGGTTTACATAAGCACCAGCGTATACCTGAGTGCACCCATTTGTGTGTCTATAAGCAGTAACTGGGTTTCCTGGGTGGGACAATATGCATGTGACACAGGGTCACATGACAGTGTGTACAAGACAGTTGAACAAAACATTTGCTCAAGTGTGTCACCCAAAACCCATGTGCCCCTTCCCCCCTAGCAATATCACTGCTCTCTGCATACATCAGTGGCTTGAGGGAGTAGTTGGAGATAGAGGCTAAGCTGCTGACTTTTGAATATAAATATTAGAAAGTGTTAGTCAGCTTTGACCCACAAAGTTTACATGCTTGGGAAATGGTTAAAGTGATTGTAGTTTTTTTTTTTAAATGATAAAGATGTTATACTTACCTGCTCTGTGCACTGGTTTTGCACAGAGTGGCTCTGAACCACTTCTTCTAGGGTCCCCCGCTGGTGCTCTCCACTCCTCCTCCCTTCTTAATGCCCCCATAGCAAGCTGCTTGCTATGGGGGCACTCATGCGGGCTTGATTCAGAGCTGGGCTGTGTGCATCTATTGACAAACACAAGCGTGACTCAGCCCCACCCCCCACATCACAGGATTTGAATATAAGCAGCAGAAGCCTCTGAGTTCTATGAGGAGAGAGAAAGAGCAGTGCTGCTGCTCTCAGACACAGCATCTGCTCAGAAAGGGGCTGTCCAGTTAAAATACATTTGAAAGACAGATTTCACTTAAAGTGAATGTAAACCCGAAAAAAAAAAAATATTCTGTCTAGTAGAGTATAGGATGTCATGTCATCTATGCCCAGTCTTGTCATGAGTTAATCCATCTCTGACCAATCCTCTTATCTTTTTTCAGTAGAAAAAAAAAAAAAAAAAAAAAGAGAAATGTGAATGTTTCTTCCCCCATGTTGTGCCTGACAGCCCATTTCCTTATCTCATGCATGAGCATACAGAGCTTCACACCCCCATCCTCCTTTCTTCTCCAGCTCTCCCAGGATTGGCCATGCTGAAGTCATGTGGTGCCTTTCCTGAGTTTTGATGGGATGTTTCTCAAAACTCAGGAATAGGAAAGTAGGAGAGTGTAGGGGTAGGCGGGGAGTGGTGTGACATCACGACTCCACCCACCAAGCTCCAGAAAAGAGACCTACCCACTGAGTCCAGAGATTTGTGGGGTTGCTAATGCCGAAGGGGGTGACATTTGCAAGGTAGGGATACATGCAGGAGGCTTGCATGTATATATACATTAATACTGTGAAATTCATTTATACTGGGTGAGGGGTGGGTTTACATCCACTTTAATCAAAAAAAAGGTTTGCTTTTATAATCTGAAGTATAAACAACGAACTCTGCAAATAAAAATTATTACATTTTCATCAATTGAAACAGTTATCCATTGAATGCAAAGACCATATAAAACAAGATTTAGGCTCATCAGTTTATTTTACAGTAAGAACATAAAATGCTAAACCAACCAAAAACTACCAACAGTTCCGTTTTTTTTTGTTTTTTTTTAAAGAAAACAGAAATAATAAAGTCAGCTTTTGGCAGATATACACCACTATTAATAAAAATATATATATATTTATATGTATAAAAATAATGTGCTTGCATGATATCCTGGTAAATTAAAAAAAATGAAACCCTGAAGATCTGGCAGGAAAAGTTTTGCCACAGCACATTTAGGTTGACCAAGTAAGCCAATAATGCTTGCCTAGAATGAGGGAAAATAATGTTCTGTACATACAGTATATCCAGAACAGCTCCTGTTTTGGTCAAAGAACAGACATTTAAAAGAAAGAAGCACTTGGCGCAAAATTCAAAATACTGGGACTGTTTCTTGTACACCAGATATTTACAATACTTGAAACACTTCATACAATATCGCAGGGGCAACAGGGGAACAAGTGGTGCCGGAGTCTGTACCACATAGTGTTACACACAGAAAATATACTAAGTGTGTAAGAGAAATAGTTTCATAGATTACTATCAGAGATTATGTACAACTTTAAATTAACATACACTGAATCTTAAATCAGTGCTACCTATTGGTTTCCAACACTGTCCTCAGAATACACAATATAAAACCAGTTTTGACAAGAGTTGGGCTTTTAAATGTGAGTTCATCCGTGACAGTTTTCAAAGCATGCTGGGTTTTCTACTAGGAATAGCATGTGTATCGGCAACCTGTATGTAACCTTGTTAATCAGCCCATCGTTGCTAGGAGGGAAAGGTGTGTGCTATTTAGCTTTGTGTGTCATTAATTATTAAGCCTGCCACCAACAATTGAAGCATCCATTCTGCTGGTGATACAACCTATTAATTTACCAGAAAGCATTTCTACCTTACTGTTAATCAAGTAAAGCTTTATTAAGGTCAGCGATGTCAAGCTAAGTGTAAAGGTTAAAGGGTTAGTTCATCTTTACCAAAAAACTGCCTATGCAGATACTGGATGTCTGTAGATATCACAGGAGTGAACTATTGAACTCTGAGCTCAGAGCTACTGCAGAAGAGAAGAGAAAGCTCATGTGGGTCATGGGTTTGAATCAGAGAAAGCGCACTCCTGTGATGGTAAACAGTAATAGGCCTCACTTAGCAACAGGTCAGGCTTCACGAGATACATAAATGGCCTACACCTATAACAAGGGCATTATTCAATGTTGGTCAAAGCTAGATACTGGCTGTCTGTAGATATCACAGGAGTGAACCATTAAACTCTGAGCTCAGAGCTACTGCATCAAAGAGAAGAAAGCTCATGTGGGACATGGGTTTGAATCAGAGAAAGAGCGCACTCCTGTGATGGTTAACAGTAATAGGCCTCACTTAGCAACAGGTCAGGCTTCAAGAGATACATAAATGGCCTACACCTATAACAAGGGCATTATTCAAGGTTGATCAAAGCTTTCATATACAAGCATCCTTAAAGCGGAGTTCCACCCAAAAGTGGAACTTCCGCTTTAAGTCCTCCTCCCCAGCTCCAGATGCTGAAACTGAGCTTTTGGGGAGGAGGGGGGGTGGGGATACCCTATTTTTAGGGGTACTTCCGCCCCGGTCGCCTTAGGCGATCGGAAGTGGAAGGACTCCTTCCCCCTCCCTCCCGAAGTCTTCTGGGACCCAGGACAGGTCCTAGAAGACTTCGGGACCAATCACAATGCGCAGCGCCGCTCGCGCATGCGCAGTGTGCGCCCGGCCGTGAAGCCGCGGCCGGGTGCCCACAGTAGCAATGCCGGCGCCGCGGAGGGGGAGAGGAGCGAGGCTCCGTGCGGCTCCATCGCTGGACCGGGAGACAGGTAAGTGTCGGTTTATTAAAAGTCAGCAGCTACACTTTTTGTAGCTGCTGACTTTTAATAAACCGAAGGAAAGGGTGGAACTCCGCTTTAAAGCAGAGTTCCACCCAAAAATGGAACTTCCACGGATCCAATTCCTCCCCTTCTCCGGTGCCACATTTGGCACCTTTCTGGAGGGAGGGGGGAGCAGATATGTGTCAAAACCAGGTATCCGCTACCACTTCTGGGGAAAGATCATCGCAATACTGTGCAGCGATCTACGCAATGTCCGGCCCTCCTCCTTAGCCCCCCACTGGCTTCTGGGAGACACACTGTCCCAGAAGACAGCAGGGACCATTCAGAAAGCGCAGCGCAACCCATGCATGCGCAGTAGGAAACAGGCTGTGAAGCTGCAAGGCTTCACTTCCTATTTCCCTTAGTAAGGATGCCAGCGCCTGCACCCAGAGACAATGGATGGGTCAGCTTCGGGTGCCGACATTGCAGGCTCCCAGGACAGATATGGGTCCTTATATTAAAAGTCAGCAGCTACAGTATTTGTAGCTGACTTAATTTTTTTTCAACCAGGTAGAACTCCTCTAACTGCATAGGCCAGTAAAGGTGAATGGATACCATCAGCCAGCATAGGGGCTTGCATACATAGAATATGAGAACTGCAATACAAGTGTTAACACAGTATTTTAAAACGGTCTTTTAAGCATAGTGCTTACAATTTGAACAGAAATAAATTTCATGGCCCAAATATTAGTGAAGCTTAAAGTGGATGTAAACCCACCACCCACCCAGTATAAACTAAGGACACAGTATTAATGTATATATACATGCAAGCCTCCTGCATCTATTCCTACCTTTGAAATGTCCTACCTGTAAGCAGGCTCTGTAAAACTCTGAAATCAGAGGGTGTCTGTGTTTGCTGGAGTTTGGTGGGTGGAGTTATGATGTCACAAGCCTCCCCACCCACCTCTATACTGAGACATTGAGGAGGGAGGAGTGTAAAACTTTCTCTGCTGTGTGAAGGAGATAAGCAAATTGCTTGTCACTCACAGAGCAAGGGGTGGATTGACTGTGTGTTTCCCTGTTAGTCGGACTTTCTCTTCCTGAAAAAAGATAAGCTCATTACTCACAGTTGGATTAACTCTTTGGGACAAGACTGGGCACAGATGATATGACATGCTATACTCTACCAGGCAGAATTATTAAATACATTTTTTTTTCGGGTTTACATCCACTTTAAAGTGGAAGGTCAGCCAAAACCACTAAACGTACATTCAACCACATTCTAAACCGAATTTATATAGCACTGCAAAGACAATAAAAAACAAAACAAAACAAAAAAAAAACACTATGCTTACCCATTCTGAAGCCAATCCGGTCTCTGCTGTGTAGAGAGACAGAGTTACTATGGGGCTTCTGTTGTCGCCTGCCTCTCTCCCACCCACTGAAGCCACTGCTGACAGCTCAGCATAGGACCGGACCGGCTGCAGAATAGGCAAGTATAGTTATCTCTTTTTTACTGGGCTCGATGGATTATGTTTAGAATGTGGCTGAGAGTAGGTTTAGCTGAACTTCCACTTTAACAAGGGAGCAAATATGGAACTTTAAAACAGAATGCAAACAATTTAAGACCAAATATCCAGCATGTTGCAAAAGGCCGGCTATTACTGATTCTCTTTAAACAACTGCTTTAATGTGAGCCTGTTCCTCCAATAAATGTCCTGCTTAAGGGCTGGTTCACATAAAATGCAGTTCAATATGTTTATAGTCTGCATCAAAAATACGGTGTTTTTCATGTATCTAAGGGGCCTAGTTCACATCAAAGCAGTGCGTTCCAGCACATTCAACATAAGTAGTACATGCTGCATTTTATCTGTATGTAACACTGCAAAAATGGACTGGAATGCACATCCTAAATTGTGGTGAAGAAAAAAATAAAATAAAAGAAGGAGGGGGGGGGGGGGGATGCATTGGAATGCATCA
>BLSH010178275.1:626279-637720 GCA_018402905.1 Glandirana rugosa
TGCTCAGTGCCGTGCTAGCGTCACCTCCTTGCCGTGTGTCCGGGCAGGGAAATGACGCGTACACGGCAGTACTGCAGCCGTGTCGAAGTTGTGACGTATAGAGGACTTGGCATGTCCAAATCTTCTATACGTCACGTGGATGTCGATTCGGAATAGTATCCGAATGGACATCCAATTTCACCAACAGTGTTCAACTGTTGAAACATCCATCCGTCCATTTGAACCAACTTTACAAAAAAGTCGTAAGTAAAAAATGATTACTTTACGTTGTGTACCACTAACAAAAAATACCAATTGCGGTGTAAAGACGTGCACACAAAAACTACGTAAGGTTACGTAGGGGGGGGGGGGGAGGAAGAAAATAAAATAAAAAAAGAAGTGGTGTTAAATCCTACACGTAAGGTCAGGTAAAAACGTCACAATGTATGTCTATTTTAGGGGGGGGGGGGGATGCATTGGAATGCATCAAAAACACACGTGCAGAAATGTGGCGTTAACCATAAAAAACAATCACCATGTGTTGCATTTCATTAGTAAAAAATGAATGCTGAAAAAACATTTCAACCAAGTTTACCTGCCTACCTACAAAGTTGTCAACTTGTGACAACCACTTTAACCTACAGGTAAGCCTATGATAAGGCTTAGCTGTAGGTGCACTGCATATCTTCTAAACCTGTACGGTTCAGGAGATATGCAGTGTTGAAGCTGTGCCGACGTCATGACGGCACATGCGCAGTAAAGGGACGGGCCTGTGTGCCGTTCCTCCACTGCGATCGTGCCGTGACTCGTGGCCCCGGAAGGAAGAGGGGCTGAAGATGGATCCGGCCAGGAGAGGGGACAACGCTGGACGCCGCAGGCTTCGTTTGCAGGTAAGTGGCACATAATGGGTTACTATGCGATGCATAGTAGCCCATTATGTTTCTACTTTACAGGGGGACAGAGGAAGTAAACCCCACCTGGGTTTACTTCCTCTTTAAATCTGTTATCCCATGCAATCAGACACCATGAAGCTCATTTAGACACTAGGGCGGTTTTGGCTTCCACTTGGCATCCTGTAAACCAGTGTTTCTCAACCCTGTCCTCAATTACCCCCAACAGGCCATGTTTGCAGGTTTTCCTTTATCTTGCACGGGGGTTTTAAATCAGAGTCAATGGCTTGGTATTCTGGACAGCTATTTTATCTAAGAGAAATTCCCAAAACCTTGCCTGTTGGGGGTACTTGAGGACAGGGTTGACAACCACTGCTGTAAACTTTCAATGTGAACTTGAATGTAAATGGTTTGGACAAACATTTTTAGTACTGGGTAGGTGGGCTATGTCACCTGTATGCATCTCAAGATTTACATTTAAAATCTTTCTTAACTGTGCTATTAATTGCATGCGACAGGTCTCCTACGATTTATATTTCATTAAAGGTTCTAGGTATAGGACTGTAAAATAAAAAAGTGGTTTTCTTTTAATGCAAATTCATGTAACCGAGTCATAAATAATTTATTTAGAGCATCCTAAATCCAGCAGTGATAGCCTTCAGTGTAGGAATCTGAGCATCAACCTTAAGGCCTCATACACACGGGCGTATCTAAAAAAATAAACAAAACGTCGGGTCCGACGTCAAGGAAAAAAAGTTGACGTTTTTCGGCGTTATGCATTGGCGGTTTTGAGCGTTAGTGAGCGTCGGCGTCAATAGGAGTTTTTTAAAAAAAATCATCCCTCTGCTATTTTTCAACCTAAAAACGTCGGCGTCAAAAAACGCCGGTACAATATTAGGTGGCGTTTGTTGGCGTATTGTGGCGTCGGCGTCAAAAAGTTACAGCCTCAGAACGCGATGGCTGTGGGTTCTACTTTCTGCTCACTAACGCCGACGCCACCTACAGCTCAGAAACGCCGACGTTTTTATGGGGCCATTGACTAACATGGAGAGCTGCAAAAAACGCCAGAAAACGCCGGCGTCAAAAAACGTCCGTGTGTATGAGGCCTCATAGTAAAGTGGTATTAAATCCAAAAGCAAATATTATATTAGTTTACCCATTCTTAGATGTGATGGCTGCATTCCTTTTCTTAGGCTCTGTTTCCTTTTTTTTATCCTGGTGATCAAGCCAGTAAGTCTGTTTTTCAAAAAAGAAAGCTCTTGCAAATGTAGTAGTCAAGAGTGTTGAGACAAACCATTTACCACTGACAGGGCTGCTTACAATGATTAGCTTTTATTTGTATACAACCTTTATGCTAAAATAAAAATAAACACTGCTCTAACTGCTTAACTGCAGTATGAGGTGGAGTTTGGCTACAATTTGTCAGTGTAATTTATTCATCTAACACTCTCCTCCCCTAGACTGACAAAGCTGCTGTCCAAAAGGTGCCTCCTGTGCTACTCCATTGAGAGTGGGGGCACTCTAATACAGTAGGTATGTTACAGGCCAGATCACCAGGTGAAAACAGAGGCTAAAAAGCCTAAAAAAAAAAAGAAAACAAATTCAGCCATGACATTGAATGATCGGTAAGCTGCAATATATTACCATTTTTGGCTCTAGGTTTAATACTTCTTTGCACACCTTCCTGTCCTATGTTGGGATCTGTCTACACCAAAGAAACAGTTCTAACCCAAGATACCATCACTGGAGATTAACCTTACCCAGAAAAAAAAATTGAGCTAGAATGCTGTAAATTGCAGGGTGTATTGTCCAATTTGTCTATATTTAATGGTGCAAAAATCAACTACCTATGATTTTAACTCATCTCTCTTTTTCAGGTCCAAAGTGAACATGGCAGCACCTCCAGAAAAAAGTGGAAAAGCATAGGACCATATTCTAGTTCCTGTTTCTCCAAGGGAAAGGTGCGAAGCACATCCATGACGAAATGTCACAAACTATGGGTGATGGTGGCCACAAATAAAGAAGTCAAAGCACCTTCTTATAACCACAGTGGTTACAATGGTTTTGTTTAATAAAGTGTCCATCTTTTTTTTTTAAATAAAAGACATATTCAAAAAATGCTGAAAACAACACAACTTGTTATCTGAATGAAAACTTATATACATCTATATTGTCTTTTAGAGACATTAAAATCAATTTCTTTACAATGTTCTCAGAGGGTTTCAGACTGTCAACACATGACAGAGTTTACTTTTCAGTTTCTTATGAAAAAAAAAAAAAAAAAAAAAATTTAGAATTGAAACAGTTTTTTTTTTTTTGCTCTGGTGTCTCAATATGCAGCTTTCTAGCTGTCAGTACCCTCGTCTTCTTCTTCATCCTCATCCTCATCATCTTGTGGTTTGTCCACTTCTGATGTATCTGAAAACTCATGCAAAACAACATACTCCCTGCTGCTAAATCCAAATTTCAGAACATCTTTTTCTTTCAGCTCATAGTAACGTTGTGGCTCAATTCGCTGGTTGTTTAAGTAAGTGCCATTTCCTGATCCTAGGTCAATGATGTAAGGCCTGACTCGTCTTCCTGGGGTCCCATTATTGCGTGTAAACGCAACCATCCTAAAGAGACAAAACAGACAGTTATTCTTTAATTTTCTCCTTTTCAATACAAGTCTTCTCAAAGTTAATTTTACCAACTAAAATAATATAGGATTTCTTTAAAAATAGTAACAATGGCCCTCTTAAGCCGGTCTTAAAGCTAAACTCTGGACAAATTTTTCTTCTCATGCAGTGGGGCTGTGCCTGCACTGCATGAGTTAACTGCTCGCTTTGGTCTAGGAGTCCAGAGAGCTGAGATATACTTACCTAATCCTCTGATCCTCCCAGCGCAAGACTGGTTCCTTCGGAATGACATTACCCTACAGCAAAATTTTTTTTTTTTTTACCAAAATATATGACTGCTGCATAAGCACTGTATACATTTGGCCAAAATAAAAGTCTACTTACAAATACAACCTACTCAAAGTGGTAGTTAACTCAGTTTTACTACTTGTACCTACAGGTAAGCGTATAAGGCTTACCTGTAGGTATTGTGAAAATCTCCTAAACTTGTACGGTTTAGGAGATATTCACAATGCATGCAGGCGATGACACCACCGGCACATGCGCTTTAAAGGTCTGGCATACGGCATTGTGCCCCCGGCCACTCATGTAGACAGAGGGCGCGAATCTGGGAGAAAAACTGGGTAAAAATAATAGCCCTGTCAGCGGTGACAGTGTGCCGCTGGAGGGCTTCGTTTTAAAGTAATTCTCTCTCATAATGTGCTAGTATGCGATGAATAATGTGCTAGTATGGGATAGCATTGCCTTGCAGGGGATGTTTTTTTTAACTACAGTTTACTACCGCTTTAAAGTAGAACTAAAGATTTTTTTTTTTTTTAATTTTGGATAGTGTGTGGGAGAGTTATAATATGTCAGTTTTTTTTTTTTGCCATCTATGTCCCATTAGGAAGATTTCTCCTGCTTCCTGTCTTCCTGTCTCATTGCCAAAACAGGAAACGAGAGGAAATCCTTCCAAGCAAAGGGAATCCCTGGCTCTCCCCAGAGCCACTAAATGTCCTCATTGGAAGATTTCCTCTCGATTACTGCTCTGGGAAGAATCCAAAATTTGGGTTTTTCTCTTTGCTTTCGCTATTGGTGATAATAGTAAACATGACAAATATAGAGGGTGAATCCCTCAGACACAGACAGCAATAAAAACATGACAGGTATTCTAATCTCTCTCCATCTACCTAAAACTGAAAAAAAGTTTTGCTTTGGGGGGCGGTCAGTTTGATAGTCCATTCCCTCTCTATGTATTATGAGTTTATGTATAAATGAAGGTTAGAAACAAGGTAGTGACATTTCAAAAAAGGACAGACTGAGTAATTCAAATCATACTTTTGATGCATTTGGCCTCTACTTACCCAGAATACCCTGTTCTGGCACCAAGCCCCAGTCCATATTATAGCATGGCACTAGGAGTTGCCACCTCATCCCTTTAAGCCGGAACACATATGGATTACACAGGTTCTGAGGCTAATTTAATGCAGAGAAGGCACCAAGTGAGTTTAATTACACCTTAATCAGCCACAGAACTTGTCTAATTCATATGTGTTCGGGGTTAAAGGGATGAGGCGGCAACCCTACATGGCACACTGACTCCACAACCTTACTATACATGGTGTATTAGAACAGTGCACTGATAATAAAAAATTGTATTACTGTACAGTGCACAAAGATGCATTAAAGCCTCCAGCTTTCCCCACACACCAATTCCAAGAAAGATTTAACTGAACATTTGCTGGAACAGCAGATGGGGCAGATTGTTTGGTCTTAATACCTTCTTATTCACCAACAAGGAACAAGTATAAAGTAAACTGTACAAGTTAGATAACCAAACACAGCCAGGCAGCTCGAAAAGAAAAGAAAAAAAAAAGAAGGGTATCAATCACACCACATATTTTTCTTCTTGAAGGGCATACTTTAATCAAAAATAAAGGTAGGTATTGCCCTTCTGCAGCAATTCTATAACCAATGGAGAATCATTAGTAGTTCACCAGCCCATTAGACAGCAGAGTAACAAACCTGCAAGAAAATGCCCAATCAGCATTTTATTAACCACTTACCCTAGGTTCACACCTATATGGCTGCCCTTTCTGCAAGGGGGGGGGGGGGGGGGAGATTTGTTGCTATGCAGATTTAAAAATGCAAAAAACACGAATGCGATGTGGGTTCCCCCGCTGCTTCTGTGTGAACCCAGGCTTGTCATAGTGACTTCAGCCTGGGCTCACACAGGAGAGGTGAGGGAAACAGGAATTGCACCGCAATTCTGTTCAAATCACATGCAGTGCAATTTGAGCCCATTCATTTTGTGTATGGGCATAAATCGCACTACAAGAACAAAAAAAAAAAAAAAGGCATTAGTACTGGTGAGTACCTGATAAGTATTGATACGTGTGGTCACTCTTTAAAAAAATGGTATTGGTTAATCCCTATTACAAGCTACCCAGCTCAGTCTGCATTAAAGACACTGGCAAAATGACAGCAGATGTCATTAAAAATTGACTTGTTTCGCAAAGGAATCATGCAACAACCTTTAAGTTCAGCTTAGCCCAGGAAGGGGATAATATGCAAAGGGAGAAACTGTAACCAAATGAAAGGGAATATTCATCCTGTAACCCTTACAATTTAATATGGATTCTGACAGGGAAGAAGCTCAATTTTTCCTTAGGCCTGTATCACAAAGACATTTGGAAAAAAAAAAACACGCTACTTTATAAAAGCATTAGAAGTCAATTCTCACCGATACTGAAGGACAGCATGTTGCTTGGAGCAAGAAGGGTGATCAATTGGTATATCAGCAATACGCCTCTGCCTACCCAGGAGGTATGCACTCTGACGATGAATGTACATGACCGGAAGGGCTTCATCATTCTTAAATGGGTACAGACGCCACCGCTTCTTAGGAACACGAGCTTCTTGTGGCTCACTGTATTTTATAACAACTCCTCTGAAAGTATTTGTATCTTCAAGTAATGCCCCGGAAAGTCCAAAGTTTGGTTTTTCTTTTTCTTTAGCTTGCCCTTCAGTATTATCGGACTCTGGATTTTCAATCTCTTCTCCCTGCTCTTGCCTCTGGCGTCTTTCCCTCCTCCTGTCATTGTGGAACTCCCTTTCTTCTCTCTGCTCTCTTAAATGTTGCTCTTCACGATCCCTTTCCCTATGCCTTGAGTGGTTGCGATGACCTCTGATGCCTGCTTGGTCTCTGTGACTGTTTCTCCTGTCATTTTTCTCCCACCTCTCTCTGGGTTGCTTGTCATCATGAGTTCTGCGAGTGTGTTTTTCTTTTTCCTTTGAATAAATAAATAAATAAATAAATAAATAAACATATCTAATCACTTAAAGGGGTTGTGTAAACCCTCAAGGTTTTTCAGCTTAATGCAGGGGGATGGGCGTACTAGGACACGAGAGATCGCTGTTCCCGAAAACTGGGAACAGAAGATCTGTCATGTCCTCTGGCAGAACGGAGATCCACCTTGTTTAAAAAGGCAGATCCCCGTTCTGCCTCTGTACCTGGTGACCGCGGGTCGCCAGCGGACATAGAGTCCGCCAGACCTGCAGACGAGCTCCCGTGGCACGCAGTGGGCGTGCCCGATATACCACATGCAAACCGACGTACAGGTAAAGAGGTTCGTGCTATCCGACCAGCTTGCCTAGGTATATGTGCACGAGCTGGTCGGCAAGTGGTTAAAGTGGATGTAAACCACCATGAAATGAACAAACCATGAAATTTGAGCTGGGCACATACATCTGCAATGTTTTCTTATCTCTCTTCAAAGAACTATGTCCTGTAGTGGTCTCTTCCTCTGTAGCTCTGTTATCAGCCTAAGTTCTCACATGTTCTCCGAGTTGAGAGATAGAATAGAAGTGTGCGACAGGGAGGTTGCTAGAAATAGATTAGTACACTGCTCGTTATCTAACAGCAGAGCTATGTACATGGCTTTCTTCTTCTGAGAAGAGGGGGTATGTGCTTCTTTTCTCTAATCAGTTTTCTTGGCTGTATTCCAATGATCCAATCCCAGAGGTAACCAGGAAGAGGAAAATGTTAACAATCTGCACTTTCTAAAGGATATTTACAGATGAAGACAGCAGATATACATGTAAAACTTATGTAGGGAGATTTTTTTCATCTATGTGTATCATCGGAGGCTGTTCATTTCACTGGGTATATGTGAGGGTTTACATCCACTTTAAGCCATCTATAAGATTGGCACCACAATGTCTTCCATGAAGGCCTAGTGTACAGGGATGTAGGGGCCTGTACAGTGAGACGTTTGTTCATGCACCTGGCACTGTCCAGAGCTGCATGCAGGAAGCCTATGCAAATGTGAAAGCAGGGGCAGTGGCTGTACAGACTCACCTGTACAACCAAAGGCATGCAGGGGCAGTGACATTACCCATAGCTGGTACACATTTAACTCTGATCGCCCTAGATGTTAACCCCTTTCTACCTAGAGTCATTAGAACAGTGACAGTGCATATTATCAGCACCGATCACTGTATTAATGTAACTGGTGATGTCATTGGCAGTTAATCAGCCCCCCCCGTGTCAGATTGCCTGCCGCACTCTCAGATTCCCTTTATAAATGCACTTATCACTGCCATTAGTAGGATAGAAAAAAAATCAAATAAAATAAAATTCCAGTACACATACCATAGTTTGTAGACTATAATTGATAATTGTCATACAAACCAATCATATACTGATTGGGATTGTTTTTTAACCAAAATACATGTAACAGAATACATTTTGGCTAAAATTTTGGAAGAAATTCAATTTAAAAAAAAAATATTTCATTGGATAGGTTTTAAAGCAGAAAGTAAAAATTATAATATTATATATATATATATATAGATTTTGAAAAAAAATATTATATATATATATATATATATATATATATATATATATATATATATATATATATATATATATATATATATATATATATATAATATTTTTTTTTCAAAATCTCTATTTTTCGTTTAGATTGTAAAAAAAAAAAAAAAACCCATTGGTTATCAAATACCACCAAAAGAAAGCTCTATTTGTGTGAAGAAAAAAAAGATACTTACATTTCATTTTAGTACAGTATTTCGTGACAATAAAATAAAATTGTCAGTTAAAATAGCGCAGTGCCAAATAGCAAAAAATTACCTGATCATGAAAGGGGCAAAACCTTCCAGAGGACAAGTGGTTAACAGTGCTCAAAAAGCAATATCCCGGTTTGTTTACCAAACTTGACTTTATTTATAAAGATGTTACTTGATACTTGTCTTCATTATTAACAGAGAACTGCATTTATCCCTGAGCATGTCGTTTTATAGGCAGAAAGTCTGGTGTTTTTACTGCGATTTTGCACAGGTCAAAAGGTCCCCAATGTAAAAAGCTGAAAAACGTCTGTAATCCGCCTGAAAAAAGCTCCAGAACTTTTTTTGGGCTTCAGGCGTTTTGGAGTGGAGATGTGAACCATCTCCTTAGAGAATAACTAATTTTTTTCTCCTCCAGCGTTTTGTAGCTTCGGCTTCAAGCTACAAAACGCTCAGGCATGAATGCAGCATAATACTCAGGTAATATGTGCAATGGCATTACCACCAATAGGGTTTACAGGTTTTTGTTTTTTCATAATGTTAAAGTTGCACTTCTGTTTGTCAAATACAATATTTTTGTTTGTTTAGGATAATGGAGAATGGATAATTATTAGACTAAAATACACCTAAAACAATTCAGATGACTGAAATTTGACTAAACCTAAAATGGCATTTTAGTCAAAAGACTATGACTAAAACTAAAATTGAAATAACACTGTTTTACAGCAGGACAAATAGTTTTAAAAGCAATGGATTTTGTAAATACTGTTAAAAGCATTTTTTACAGAGGCTTTAAAGAGCACAAGAAAGTATTTGTCAAAACCAGCTGCTGACAAGGCCCATACTTAAAAAAACCCAGTTAGACCTACCAGTAACCTTAGGTTCACCCCTATACATTTTTTAGTACGTTTTGCAGTTCACAATCATGGACTACAGTCCATTTAACAGTTTCCTATGGTACATGTTCACATGTATGTGTTTTGCTGCCGGTGTTTTTGGAAAGGGTCGGGGACTTCTTTCCTTGAGTTTTGCGTGTAATAGACTTCAATGGAGTCGCAACCGAAACGCAAATGTTGCATTTGTGATGTGTTTTTTTCCCCCTGTAAAAACAAGGTATATAGCTGGTTGCTACATCCTTAACAACCAATGAGTCATCAGCTATCAGCGGGGTTCCCAGTTGAATGTAAAGGGAAAAAAAGAATTGCCAGAAAAAAAAAAAAAGGCAGAGTTCTCCCACAAATCCATACCAGACCCTTCGGGATGTCACTGGATGGCCACACCCCATGGCTATAAGAACTGGCAAATAGCAAAGTGGACACAACGGAGGGAGCCAGCATGGGAGGAGGACTGTATTTTTAGCGGGTTGGTGGCAGCAGAGGGAGAAGACATCGGTGGCAGAACCCGAGAAAGAAGAGACGTTGGAGCTATGGACGGGGGACATTCTTCATTTTTAATAAAGGACTTGTCAAAAACCGTCTCTTGTACCACTGCACTATATTGGTGAACGAGAAGGGGTACCCCATGCTCATTCACATAGGTGGGGGCAGGATCAAGGGACCTTCGAGGCCCCCTTGCCCGCAGACCCCCACAACCTCCAACCAGGGTTGTAGGGAAGAGGCCCTTGTCACCATCAACATGGATACAAGGAACAAGGTACTCCAAAGCTCCCCCCCCCATGTTGAGAGCATGGGGCCTGGTATGATTCAGGAGGGGGCGCGATGACGACCGTTTGCTTGTCCCCTCCCTTTTCTGACCTGTCGGGCTGCATATTCAGGTAGGGGTATGGCATGGATTTTTTTGGGGGGGGCACTGCATTTTTTCCCCCCCCAATTTTGGTATGGGGTCCCCTCCATATCAATACCAGACCCAAAGGGGGGGTTACCCATGCCGTTTTTTCTCACAATTTTTTTTCTGCAGGCAATTCTTTTCCCCGCTGACAGCTGAAGACTCACCGGTTAAGGATGCGGCGGTCAGCTTCCCAGCCCACTACTTAGCAACCAGCTATATACAATGTGTTTGCAGGAAAAAAAAACTGCAAAATACATGAAAACTGCAAGGGTTTAAAAACGCATTGCAAAACGTGCCTGAAAAATGCATCAAGTGCAGCCCGCATAGATGTGAACCTAGACTAAATGTATTTCTAGGAATTTTCCAGAACAGCTTCTCCTCTTCATACTGGGAACAGAAGCAGAACAAGTGAACCCCCCCACCCCCTTGCCTCCAATTGAGATGAAAGCAAACTGCCTTCACCAGTGCACAAGGGGAAAATAAACAACTTAAACAAGGGTGGGAAGTAAGCTTGCTGTTCTGGAAGAGCCCTAGAAATACTGTTACTGGTAAGACTAAACAGGGGACCTTTGCAATCATCTTCCAGGACAGCAACACAAGAGTAAAAGCAAGTAACAAAAAATAAAGAAACATCAGGGTAGGACCACTTCTTGTAGTTCTACAACTTGTTGCAAAAGGACCTCTATAGTACTTAACCACTTAAGGACCGGAAGGATTTGCAGCTTTAGGACCGGAGCCCTTTTTTCAATTTGGCACTTCGCCGCTTCAAATGGTAATTGCGCGGTCATGCAATGCAGTACCCAAACGAAATTTGCGTCCTTTTTTTCCCACAAATAGAGCTTTCTTTTGGTGGTATTTGTTCACCACTGCGCTTTTTAATTTTTGCGATATAAACAAAAATATAACGGGAATTTTGAAAAAAAATGATATTTTCAACTTTATGTTATTACAAAAATACAATAAACTAAATTTTAGTCATAAATTTTTGCTAAAATGCATTCAGCCACATGTCTTGGGTAAAAAAAAAGCAAAATTGCGTATATTTATTGCTTTGCGCAAAAGTTATAGCGTCTACAAACTAGGGTACATTTTCTGGAAT
>BLSH010178275.1:637730-661253 GCA_018402905.1 Glandirana rugosa
ATATCTCCAGGAAAACGTTGTTCAACATCTTGATGTTCTTCACCAGGATGGGACTACAAAGAAATAAAAAAGAATTAAACAAGGGTGGGAAGTAAGCTTGCTGTTCTGGAAGAGCCCTAGAAATACTGTTACTGGTAAGACTAAACAGGGGACCTTTGCAATCATCTTCCAGGACAGCAACACAACAGTAAAAGCAAGTAAGAAAAAATAAAGAAACATCAGGGTAGGACCACTTCTTGTAGTTCTACAACTTGTTGCAAAAGGACCTCTATAGTACTTAAAGGTAGCCTGACTAGACAAAATAGTTTCTTTGTAGACTTGTTCCACTAATGTTCCCGCTTTCTATGACCACATTGCTGCCAAAGATCTGGTCAAGTAAGCTTTTAGTGAATGCGATACTTCCTCACTATACAAGATTGCAGATTGTGGCAAAAAAAAAAAAAAAAAAAAAAAAAAAGGGACAGCATAACTGTTCTATGAAACATAATGACCACCTTTGGTAAATAAATAAGTCTGGCTTCAACATAAACCCATTTGGAAAAAAACAGACTGTTTCAGTGATGGATACAACTTATAAACCTGTAGATCTGAAAAGTTCCTTTGAGACCACCAAGGTGCAAACAATACGAGTTTGCACTTGGACAGGCTTGATTTCTGCACAGCCAGAAAATCTGCAATTCCCTTGCATCGCAAGCAGAAGTTCCAGTTTTGGAATTGAGCATCAGTTTCTAAAGAGTCCTTTTCTACTTTAATAGTGAAGAGTAGTATTTTGCAAACAGATCTCCTGCAGGCATTCTCCACTTGGAGGAAATCTGCAGATATACCCCTGGATTCAACTCCCAACTGCTTTGACGATCTTCCTTCTGACTGAGGATGTCTGTTACAAGATTAATGTTCCTCTTTAAGGACTTGGGACATGCAAATATGTATCTTGAAAATCCAAGGTGAGCATCAATATAGAGCTGCACAATTAATCGTAATAAAATTGCGATTCACCCCCCCCCCTCCGTGATCTCCATCGGGCATTACCGTGATTTTCAGTGCAGTTAATGGAGTCCGACTTGCGGGGCGACTCGCGACTTGACTGTAATAAATGTCAATGCAAGTCGCCTGAAGTCTTTTCTAAGTCGGAGCGACTTGAGTCTCTGGGGAGACTGCCAAATCTGGACAGAAAGTCGAGTTCTGAAGTCACTCCTGATAAAAGAAGCTAGAACAGATACAATGTAATTACTTCAAATGAATGAACTCCCTTGTATAGAAGATGTTCAGTTTAACCATTTAAAGACGAAATATTTTCGGATTTGCTGCTTACAAATAAAAATCCAGTATTTTTTGCTAGAAAATGACTTGGAACCCCCAAACATTACATATTTTTTTTTAGCAGAGACCCTAGATAATAAGATGGCGGTTGTTGCAATATTTTATGTCACATGGTATTTGCGCAGCGGTCCTTCAAACGCAATTTTTTGGGAAAAATGACCCTTTCAAAAAATAAAAAAATAAAATAAACAATGCTGTTAGCCCAATTTTTTTTTGTATATGTAAGATGTTATGCCGCGAGAATTGTGATCTTTATTCTAAGCAAAAAAAAATTGCGATTCCCATTTTGGCCAGAATCGTGCAGCTCTACGTCAATACTTCTTTGAGGAGTGTTTGTGTAGTGTAAATATTTTCTATTCTGAATTTTTTTGTACTTGTTCAATTATCAAGAAAACATTACTGTCAATATAATGGTAAGGCCCCTTTCACACGAGCGGATCTGAAAAACTGACAGGCGGACCCGAACGGACGCTCCATTGTCCTCTATGGAGCGACGTATGTCAACGGTGACATGTCCTCTGACATCCAATCCGCTCCGATCTGCCAAAAACATATGGATGGAAACCCTATTTTTCATCCGCCTGGCGGATCGGATGAACATGGACAGACGGTCCGTGTTCATCCATTCCTCCATAGGAGGAGAATGGAGCTGTAAGGGAGTGCAGAGACTGTCCTGTCATCCGCTGGCTCAGCGGGGATAAATGGATGGATCCCCACTGAGCAGCGGGGCCCGTCAAAATGGGCTCCGCTCGTGTGAAAGAGCCCTAATATGTTTAAGGGAATTTAATTCCCAGCACATTACTGCTTATCACAGCTCAAATAGATCATAGGGCTAAGGTGCAGGGACTGAAGTAGATGACTTACTGAACCACTGTGCTGACTGTAGTGTCTAACAGGGATAGATCTCAAAACGGACATATTCACACTTCCCCTCCCTCAACTCTCTCCATTCATACTTTGTGGTCTCCTTGTTTTGAGAAGTACCCTTAATACTAGTAAAAAAAAAATAGCATCACAGTTATCATGCCACATTTTAAATGCTAGCTGTACAGATACATACATTACTGCATTTGATTTTATATAAACACAAAAATCACTAATCCAATGGGGAAAGTGTTAAGTTGTAAATAAGGGTATACATCTCTAGTGCAAGATACACGTTTTGCCTTTCTACAAGTTTTAATACAGGCCCTCTCATGCTGAATTTACCTGCTTTATTTTTACAGGAACAGGTGGTGGACTTCTACTATCACTTCTGTTTCTCCTCCTTGGAGACTTGCTTCTCTTGACATAACTCTTTTTCTTTTTAATTGGTGACCTAAAAACAAAAAAGGATTAAAAAAATATCCTAAAATGCCATAAACCCTAAAATACTGACATGGGCTGACATGGCAAGCATAGGTATGATTTATTTTGTAATAATTGCTGCAGGCTCTTCTTCCAGATCCTTGTCCAAACCATGGTATAGACTTTTGGTTAGAAAGCTGGAGGAAATGTCAATGGAATACGAATTTTCACACTCAAGTTATAGTGACAACTACAAGTCTGACTGTCACTGTGCAAGTTAAGACTTGTAGTTTATTCAATCACAGATCTCTGTGAATAAAGGATGTGCAGGCTGCATGTGGTCAGAAAAGAAAAGGGATGGTGGTGTTTCGGTCAGCCTAGCACCAGGTTACACCCTGAATATAAGTGCAAAATGATCTAAAAGACAGAGTTAGCCTTTAAATAAACAAGCTGAAGCTAACTGCTAATTGGTTACTATACATAGCTGCTCCAGATTGTTTCAGTTTTAGTAAAATCTGCCTTGAGTTTGCATACAGTCTGCTCATCTTTATAAACTGTATCGAAGCAGCACTACCGCCACCACCTGTTACTGGATGTTGACCTTATAACTGACAGACATCTAGCAACCAGTGAAGATGACAATGTGCACAGCCTGATTAAGAAGCTATGGGAGAAGTCCCCATCATGTCTGTTCTCTCCTTGTGATTGACAGCAGGCAGTTGGCAGATTCCACAGCCAACATCAGGCTATTGGCTATGGCTCTGCCAATCACATGTAGGGCAGGACTGAACAGGGAACTCAAATATCAAAATCCCAAACAGGCTCTGCCAACCCAGTTAAAAAAAAAAAAAAAAAAGACCCTCAGCCGCTTTGCTGTGTGTGACAGCTACAGCAGCAAGGAGAGGGCATGGAGGAATTATGGACACTGCAGTCTCAGTGCATGTTTGCACACGGCCTAAAATCAGGTAGCTGTTTACACAAATCTGTCATTTGTTGTGTGGTGGTATGATGAAATTTTAAAGAAAGTCATAGACACTCCTTATGAATTTACCTGTCTGTGTATATTTTATGATACATGGAGCTTTAGCATTTTTAAAACAGGAAGTGGATATTGCCAACATTTCTCCGCAGAACACTACAGCACTACTTCACATAGTGGCATTTTGTTTTAGGCATCATTCATAAAAAGCAGTGTGCAGTGTCTCATGGAGTTATCCATATTTAACGGAGTAGTGCTCTGTAAATGGGGGAAGGGGCTGGTCATAGGACTATAACAGTTAACATGATTAGCGGCGCCTTCTAACTTTCTCTCCCCACTATCCATTTTAATAGGCTTCACTTGTGTCAAGGTCCAAAGCATTTGGAGTGTGAAGCACATTTTTAAAGCAATTACTGTGGTTTAAAAATGTGTGCTACACATACGAGCACATTATGGCAGACTTACCTGTCAATCAGTGCTGCGCTGTCAGCGCTCCCGCTGGTCCCAAGCACTTCTATCTTCGCCCAGTACTTTCTTCTGGGAACCAAGTCTTCAGTTGCTGGAATGTTGCCGATGTCACTCCTGCGCATGCGCAACATCATGACAGCACACAGTGGATACTGTAAACATGGTCTGAGCTGTGCATACGCAGCTCTGATTACATTACTGTTCACCCTGCTCTGCACATAGCCTCAGTTGCCCTGACAATCTGAGTCTCTAGGAGCCAATCTGCTGTCAGCCCAAAGACTTACTGCTTGGGGGGGTGGAAGCATCAGGAATGACACAGTCTTTGGGGAGGGAACACAGATTAGGGAGGAAGTAAAGAAAAGCAGGAGAGGTGATGGTGTCTTATCTCCCTGATTCTCTCTCTATTCTCCCTCATGGGCAGCCTGTGAACTTCAGCACTATAAAGCTGGGTTCACACCTAATACCGATGCGACTCTTGGTTCACCGTTTCCGGTCCAATTTCATCCCAAATATTTGGCTGAATTCAGACCTGAAATTGATCAAAAGACACACAGGACCCCTGCGCAAATTTGCACTGGAGCCACATCGGAGATATGTGAACAGGCTCCATAGAAAGCTGCTCAAAATATCCTGCTATTGCGTATTGGATGCGGGGAACCCGTAACCCAGTCGCAATGGTGTGAACCCAGCCTAAAGCTTCGGTCATCCTTCCTAACTGTGCCAAGACATACAATCAAGGCTGAAATGTACATATTTTAATTAAAGAAAATGACCGGGGGTGGGTGTAGTTTCCAATAAGTGACTGCCCTGGGCTTCAACAAAATGGCAGCCTCTGGCAGGAACAAACACGATCAATGCTGGAGGCAATTTACAGCACACATTCATTTTGGTAGCAAATTATACATGTGGAATATATGTTCTGAAGAATATTAAAATGATTGTAAAGCTTTTTTTTTCTTCTTTAAATAACAGGTTTATACTAACCTGCTCTGTGCAATACAATTCATCCCCTCAACCAAGCTGGTGCTTCTGGATCTTCCCCTCTACCGAGTGTCCCCATAGAAAGCCCTTTTCTATGGAAACACTCATGCGGGCTCGTTTTCAAGCCTTGCTATCTGCATCTATAGACACAGACAGAAATCAACCCCACTCAATGGCTCCTGCTGCCCCAACAATGCCTGTGATACCTGGAAATGAGGGGAGAAAGCCGCTGCAGACTGGCACAACACCGGATCAAATGAGTGCTCAAGTAAAAGAGGAGGGGGGGGGGGGGGTTGAGAATACCGATTACCTTAATGCAAGGAATGCATTGGGGTAAAAAATGTTTAGATCCACTCTAATAGTTATCAAGCTTTTATGGGTAAAAGTTCCCCTTTAAAGAGGTTCTTCACTAAAAAAAATAAAAATAAAACCAAAGGTTAACAGCTAAATACAGTAGCTGCTGACTTTTAATAGGACCCTAACCTGTCCAGGGGTCTAGCGCTGTCCTCATCTGAGTTGACTATTCAGGTCCAGCGGCCGTCATGTTTACTTTGGGAAGGCTGCTGTGCTGCTTGTGGCTTCACAGCCGGCTTCCCATTGTGCTGCACTTTGTGAATGGTCCAGCTGCCTTCTAGGACCTATGAAGTGTCCCAAAAGGCAGCTAGGGGGCAAATGTTCCCTTGTATCGCTGGGCTTCGCAGCCGGCTTCCCATTGCGCTGCACTTTGTGAATGGTTCAGCTGCCTTCTAGGACCTATGATGTGTCCCAAAAGGCAGCTTGGGGGCAAATGTCCCCCTTGTATCGTGGGGCTGCTTGCGGCTTCACAACTAGCTTCCTAGTGCGCTGCACTTTGTGAATGGTCCAGCTGCCTTCTACGACCTATGATGTGTCCCAAAAGGCAGCTAGGGGGCAAATGTCCCCTTGTATCGCTGGGCTTCACAGCCGGCTTCCCATTGCGCTGCACTTTGTGAATGGTTCAGCTGCCTTCTAGGACCTATGATGTGTCCCAAAAGGCAGCTTGGGGGCAAATGTCCCCTTGTATCACTGTGTTGATCCGACCACAAGAGGAAGAGGGTACCTGCCAATACCAGGTACCTGCTCCCCCCTCCTTCACAAACCAAGTGCCAAAACTTGGAGAGGAGGGGGAAAGGAGGCAGAACTTCTCATTGAAGTTACGATTTACATCCTATGTTGAAGAATGGTTTAGCACGGTTCCTAAGCAGACTTTCCCGTGTGTGTGTAACCTTCCCCCGAACATACGCGATGGTGTCCTGCTACAAGTGTCAGCTCCTCTCACCTGCTCCTCCCCCGGTGCTGAGGTTGGGGGGATTCTCCTCCGCTGCTCCCTGAGCTGGAACTCCGCCGTGCCCGGTGAGGCCTAGGTGGGCTCAGCCTCTCCTTCTTCACCGAGACCGTCTCCGGGCTGTGCGGCCTCCTCTTCCGGTGCCTCTCCGCCTCCTTCAGCTCTTTCATAGCTCTTTTACAATCCCGGGAACCCTTCTGCCTCCAATAAGACCACTAATCGCCCTCTCAGACACAAACGAACTCCACAGACAGCTTGGCCTCCGGAAGCGGCAAAGCATGCCGGGGATTGACGCAATCTTAGGCCGGACAACAACTTCCGTGCGTGCGCAGAACATGGAGGAGATCATGTGACCCGCACAGGGCGGAAGTCTTTGTGTCACATGACCAATGTTCTGTCAGCGTGGAGGTGTTGTGAGCGAGGCTGGAATGTGTGGAGCGTCTGTTGCATGTGAGTTGGGGAACTGGAATCGATGTGTAGGTTTAAAGTTATAGTAAAGGTTCAGCTTTTTTTTGTTTAAATAACAAACATGTCATACTTACCTCCTGCACAGAGTGGCCCCAATAGGGCTGCCACCTCATCTCTTTAATCCAGGACACATATTAATTAGTCAGGTTCTGTGGCTGATTAAGGTGGTAGTTAAACTCACTTGGTGCCTTATCTGCAATAAATTAGCCTCAGAACCTGTGTAATCCATATATATCCTGGATTAAAGGGACGATGTGGCAACCCTAGGCCCCGATCCTCTTCCTCTGGGGTCCCCCAGCGGCGCTCCTGGCTCCTCTCTGCATCAAGTGCCCCATCAGAGAAGCGCTATCCCTGGGGTCACCCGTGCGGGCGCGCTCCTGTGTTCTGCTTCTGCGTCCCTTGACACAGACAGCAGGACTCGGCACCGCCCCCGGGTCATTGGATTTGATTCACAGCAGCGGGAGCCAATGGCTGTGCTGCTATCGATCTATCCAATCAGGGCCCAAGACATCGGCTGGAGCGGGTGTGCTTGTCCCCGGCGCGGGAACGATCAAGCTCAGTTAAGTAAAAGGGGGGCTCTGGGGGAAGTTGCAATAGAAAAGGTTTTTCACATAAATGTATAGAATGCATTAATGTGAAAAACTGCGAGGGTTTACAACCCCTTTAATAGATAGCAATGGTAGAGCTTTGTACTATGTTAGCTAGTGCAGAAAGTTTCGATGAGCTGTATTGGCACAGCTTTAGCTTTAACCAGGGTTAGCTCTAAGTGCCGCTTCACGCTAGTGCGATGACAGACATTGCATGTGATTGGCACCGCATTGCTGTTAGATAACTTGCAGTGTCTGTGCGATGCGATTTTAGCCATACAAACTGAAATTGCATCGCATTCGCACCAAAATGGCGCAGGACCCTTTTTTTTGGTCTGCACTGGAATCGGATCGCATGGGTGTTCACTTCCGTTTGATCCGATTCCTGCACCATTTCGCAGTTCCAATGCTACTCATTGGAAATCATGGGGTACGACTTGTCATGCAACTTTAAAGTCCCAAGTCGCAGCACAAGTGGCAAAAGTGTGAAAGGGGCCTAAGTCAAAGGGATTTGCTTTCCCCCTTCCCCCTCAGCTGCAGCTTTAGCCAGCTTGTGATTGATATGTACAGGCTAGGGCTGTGTTAATGTATAATCTACCGCTTAGGCTACTTTCACATCAGACATTTAGGCTGCATTCACACAGGGATGACCCGACTTTGGCGCGACTTTGCTAGGCGATTTCAGAGCGACTTTCAGAGCAACTTCAGGGACTTGAGGCGACTTTACAACACGACTTTTGCCAGTCGACTTTGCCTTGACCAATCAGAGAAGGGAGGGAGGGGGGTTGCCTAAAAATAAATTCTATTCTTTATACTATAAAGTCGCTTCCATATAGATGGGGATTCGACTTGGAGGCGACTTCTATTGAATCCTATGGGCACAAGTCGGATAGAAGTCGCCTCCAAATAGTACAGGAACCTTTTCTGAAGTCGCCTTGTAGTCGGAGCGACTTCAGTAGTGTATATTTAGACAGCTCCCATTCACTTCAATGGGATTTCAGATGTCACGCGACTTGGGGCAACTGAAGTCGGATCGCAAGTCGCCCCTGTGTGAATGGGCACTTAGGCTGCCGCGAATCGTTGCAGCAGGAATCTTTCGATGTCTGCCGCCAGTCCCGTTCATTATAATGACAAATCCCTGGCAGCTGCAGGTATTCGCAGCTGTCACAGCCAGTAATTGCCTGCGGTGATCAGTGGCTGTGCAGAGAGCTGCGAATAGCTGTGGCCACCAGCATGTCATTATAGCAGCTGTGTGCAGTATGGTCCCAGAGAAATCAGCACAGCGATGATGCACCGATCTCAGCACATCACATTTTTTCCATTTTTTTTTTTTTGAGTGAGCTGAATTGAGATGTCACATCTCATAAAGTTCAATTTCTGGCCATGCAAGGTAGTGGATAGCCTTACACTGTGCTGAAAAAAAAAGTACTGCACCCAGTGCTTTTCTTTTACGTTCATCGACAGACGCAGCCTCTATTCATGACACATGGGGTTTATGCACATCCTACTAGGAGTAGACTAGGCAAAAAGAAAAAAGCAAGCTGGCCCCTCCCAGGGGGCCATCCTCACTCAGAATATAACCCCCCAGCTCTGCATAGCATATCAGTTTTTTTATGCCTAGTGCAAGGAGTTAGACCTGGTTCCCCGCTGAGATCTGCGGTTCCCCATTTTTCTTCCTTTTGCTTTTTCCAAGCTATCTGATGAAGACTGCTATCAAGTAGCCGGCTGGGGCATAGAGGATACCTCGAATCCTGCAATTTCCCCAGCACGGCCGACGGATGCGAGCTACCCTTAGCTTTGGCGGGGTCCGCCACATCGTACCCATTCCGTGCGGGGGGTTAGTGGGTGAACCCCACTTACGCCCGAGTGACCGGGCTGCACTCGCGTCCAGGTGCGTTCTGGCCGGCAGCATCCCTCCCCACCTGGGGGGAGGAAGGTCTGCTACCGGGTGGTTACCCGCTGCGCCCATCGGGAATGGTGAGTGACACCCCCCTCCCCCCCTGGGGTGCGGAGGGGGGGGCGACTAGCGGTACCGTATGTCCGGCGGAGGGTCATGGGGTCAAGGTTCCTGTACTATTTCCCCCCCCCCTGATCTCGCACCGCACCCCCGCGCTACTTTACTGCCATGCAGCGTTTTCTCTCCGCCATGCGGCGGCGTACCGCCGCCATTTTGCCGTAGCCACGGCCATTTTAATGGAGGTTTTGGCCTCTAGCACGGTGGCCATTTTGCCGTAGTTGCGGCCTTTTTAGCATGTGCTTTTGGCCTCTTGTGACCACTCGGTGGCCATCTTTGGTGTGCCTTGCTATTAGAAAACGTGCGTGTCAGCGCCGTTTTCTCTTCCTGCATCAGCGGTGCACACACAGCGGCAGTGGCAGCAAAAAATGGCAGTGGCTAAGAGGGGCATACAGATCAGCAGGTATGGCTGACTTTTCCCTGGGGTGTCGGTGGCGGTGGTGCAGAGTCCTCCTGGGCATACCCTGGTCGCTCTGTGGGGCAGTTTGGTGGGGCAGTTTGGTGGGGTGTCATGGCCCATAGGCCCTAAAAGAGTTCCGGTGGTACAATGGCGGCCGAACCTGCGGGTTCTTCTCCGGAGGGGTCTGCAGAAGCGCAAGATGCGCTGGGACCTCTGGTTCACCTGGACCAGTTAACTTCCATTTTTTGGAGAGTTTTTCGCCCAGGGGGTACCGAGCCGTGCCAAGGGGGTGACTAAAAAGTGTCCACCCCCCCTCCTTTCTCTGTGGAGGAATCTGAACCGGAAGGGGGCTCTGTGGTCACAGGGACCCCCGTGGAGCTCTCAGATGGTGAACTGGAGCCCTTGGACGGTGAGGAAGACCAGGGGGCCTTGGTGGCGCGCGAAAGGGCGCTGGTGGCCTTCTTGATCACCGATCTCCGTGAGTCATTGCGGCTGGACCATGCCGGGGAGTCACAGGAGACTGCCTGTGTTTGTGGGTCCTTCAAGCCGTCACGGACCCCTAAGGCATATCCTTATGTCCAATTTTTTTGACCAGTTTGTGTATAAGGAATGGCAGCATCCACAGAATTCCTTTTTCACTGCCCAAATTTTTTCTGTGTGCTATCCCTTTGAGGACAGTCTTTTGCAGAAGTGGGCATCCCCCGCAGTGGACCCTCCGGTGGCTCGTCTGACTAGGGCGACGACCATTCCCTGGGAAGGGTCTCCAGCCTTCCGGATCCGGCCGATAGGCGGACGGAGGCGGTATCCAAGGCATTGTGCTTGGTGGCGGGGGTGGCCCTGAGGCCACCTCTGGTGTCGGCCGTGGTGGTACAGTTACTTACGGAATGTGCGACAGACTTGCACAATGATTTGAGCTGCAGGTGCTCACCTGGTGCTTTGCAGCGGGCTGACCACCTGATACAGGGTGTCCGGCACCTGTGTGACGCAGCCTTGGTCCTGCTCCTCATGCTGTCGAATATGTCTGTTTTTGCAGTCATTGTCTGACGGTTGCGGTGTTGGTCGGGTGACCATGCGTCCAAAAAGGGCCACACGGACCTCCCGTTTCAGGGTGGCCGGCTTTTCGGGGCGCAATTGGATGAAATCATTAAGGATTTCACCGGGGGGAAAAGTACCTTTCTCCCAGAACCCAAGCGGCGGGAATACCGCCGTCAGCAGGGTCCCTCATCATCGGGACAGAAGCGTTTTTTTTCGGGCGCCCGGTTCAGCGGGCAAAGGCTCAAGACCCGGCAAGTCTGCCTTGGGGTCCGGTAAGCGGTCTGGCAGCGCAAGCCCGAAAGGACGGAAGAAAAGTCCTCCTCCGCTTGAGGGGTTGACCCCGCCCAAACTCTCGGGTGGGGGGCCGACTTCTGGGGTTCGCAGACAGGTGGACTGCCCGCATTTCCGACCGGTGGGTACGGGAAGGGTGTCCTCCGGGTACAGAATAGAGTTCAGCAATCTACCCCCAGACAGGTTCTTCCCTCGAACTTGAGGCTTCCGCCGGGGTGTCGGGGAGCCCTCTTATTTGCTGTTTAGACGCTGTCCGAACAAGGGGTGATTGTGCCAGTACCTTCGTTGGAAAGGTTGCGGGGCTTCTATTCAAACCTCTTTGTGGTGCCCAAAAAGGTGGGGTCAGGCCAGTTCTGGATCTGGAAGCGCTAAATCACTTTGTGAAAGCGCGGAAATTCAGGATGGAATCTGTCCACTCGATCGTGGTCGCCCTTCACCAAGGGGACTTCATGGCGTCTTTGGATATCGGGGACGCAATTCTGCAGGTTTCCATTTGTCTCCGGCAGTAGCGCTTCCTGCGCTTTGCGGTGGGAGTCCTACTTTACTCATTTGTGGCACTTCCATTTGGTCTGGCCTCGTCTCCTCGGGTCTTCGCCAAGCTGTTGGCTCCGGTGCTGGCCCTATTGAGGCAGAGAGGCATTGCTGCTGTGGTAGCATACCTCGACGATCTGATCCTGCGAGCGGAGTCCGCTTCGGCTCTGGAGGACTATGTTGCTGGCACCATGGCCTTGGTGAGAGACTTCAGCTGGCTGATCAATCTGCAGCAGTCGACATTGACCCCTCCTGTCCTCTGGAATGTCTGGGTCTAATATTGGACACGGAGCAGGCGAAGGGGTTCCTACTGGCTTGACCAGCGAAACACGTAGACGTTGTGCTGCTCGCAAGCCCGCACACCTCCACGAAGCTCTGAACCCCTCTCTGTGAGCCACCTGTCTTAGCAGCCACTGTCGGGGCTGAATGGGAATCCTCCTGCATCCGATATTGGGGAACTTCAACAGACACCAGTGCATGGCATCCACTAGCACCTGAGGGACCTTACAAGCGGCCGACAACGCATCGGATCGGTATGTGTACTTTACACTCCCTGGATCACCGCATTCTGTTGTTACCACTCTGCTCGGGTCCCCACCACTCCGTTGATTTCATCCCTCCACAGGTGTCTTATTCGGATCTGCCTGTAGCGTACTGCCCGCTCCCCTCCTCACCTTTAGCCAAATGGACACATCCCCTCGTGTATGATAAGATCACAGCGTATCCGACTAACCTTTGCCCTACCAGATTGATCCCGCCTGGTATATCAGGGTATTGTTATTCGTGGTGATCTACCCTTATCCCATACATTGAATCACTGAAGGACATTGCGGGCTGCTGACCACTTCACTGCTGGACTTAGCACCATCACACTCTCCGGATCATCCTGCCTGACACTCCACATTATCCGGCTCTCACTGCTGTCCGCACTGCGATCCACCTGGAGCCTACCTGACCCGGTCTGCCTGTAGCCAACCTTCGGGGTTTTTGCCATCATCAGCCAGACCGGCACCATCCTCCGACGGCGGATCAGTCTGTAGCCTGCCCTCTTGGCTTTGCCATCATCAGACCAGATCCCGTTCAGCCTACCCCCTTTACTTGATCCCATGCAGCAGTGATTCCAGCCCCACAGACTCTGATTTTTGCAAGCTGGCTGACCAACGGGTCAGCTATACAGCTGCTCCAGTCTGACCCCTCCCGCATCGCAGACGGCTGCCTAATCTGTAAATGTGTGTCTCCATCGCAATCTTCTACTTATTGTTGTCTTTTTCAATTGCCCACGTAGGCATATATTTTGTGATAATTATGTTCATTGGGGCATGCTAGTGGAGTTGTATGTGCGGGCTGTACGTGGGCTTTTTCTCCTGGAGGGGATTTTTGCCTTTCCCCCCCTTGGGGGGCTTTTTAGTTTTACTCATGACAACGTTGTCAACGGTGGTGGTTCTTTGATCAGTGCTTATCTATTTTCATGAATTTCATTTTTTGTACTCATATTTGATGAATTTTCATACTGCAATAAAGTGTTTTTTATATAAATTTGCTTTGCCTGCTTTAAATATTATTTTCTCACATCCAAATTCCAGTGGCTTAATGTATGGTGGTCTTTTGGACAGCCTCCTGTGCTGCCCTTTGTTGGCTCTGAAGGGGTTCCTACCTCCGGCCAAGTTGCTGACGCTACAAGCAGAGGTACGCTCCCTGCCGTTACGTCAGTGGTCCTCCTTACGGTTGTTGGGACTCATGGTCTCAGCCTTCGAGGCAATACCATATGCCAGAGCCACACTCGGCTCCTGCAACGAGCGATCCTGTTATGGCGGGGCAAGTCTCTGTTGTCCCTGGACCAGCTGATCAATTTGGATCATCAAACCAGGGGGTCATTGCCATGGTGGCTCCGGGCCACGGCACTGACTTGGAACAGTCGTGCCTTCCCCTGAATTGGTCGATAGCCACGATGGACGCCAGCCTATCGGGCTGGGGAGGGGTCCTGGGGCAGTTGTTTGCTCTGGGCCGTTGGTCGACGCAGGAATCGCGCCTTCCAATAAGTGTGCGGGAGCTGAGGGCAATCAGGCTCTGTCTCTCCCACAGGTCAGCAAGGTTGCGCGGCCTCCTGGTTCGGGTTCAGTCGGACAACGCCACGGCGGTGGCGTACGTGAACCATCAGGGCAGAACAAGGAGCTCGGCAGCAGCTGTGGAGATAGCCCAAATTCTGAGGTGGGCAGAACTTCACGTGCCGGCAATCTCCGCCATCTATGTCCCAGGCGTAGAAAACTGGCACGCGGACTTTCTTAGTCTCCAGCCTCTGGATCGAGGGGAATGGTCTCTGCATCCAGAAGTGTTCCTCCAGATTTGCAAACGGTGGGGCATGCCAGACGTGGACTTAATGGCATCCAGGTTCATCACAAGGCGCAGGACTTTGTGTGCAGGACAAGGGATCCGTTGGCGGCCGCCACAGACGCACTAGTCACACCTTGGTCCCGGTACAGGCTTCTGTACACCTTTCCTCTTCTCAAGCTTCTACTGCGGCTCCTGTGCAGGATAGAAGTGGAGGGAATCACTACAATCCTGGTGGCCCCGGATTGGCCTTGGTGCTTTTGGTACACCGACGTAGTGCGGATGGTGACAGATGTTCCCTGGTGGCCCCCACTTCGCGAGGATCTGCTGTCACAGGGACCCATCCTGCACCCTGCCTACCCTCGCCAGCTTTGACGGCTTGGCTATTGAGTCCCAGGTGCTGAGGGATAGTGGCGTTTTCTGACTCGGTATCCCCTACCATGCTTAAGGCGCGTAAGTGTACGTCGCGCAAGATATATCATTGCACCTGGAAGGCTTATATTGCCTGGTGTGAGGCGGGGGGTTGGAACCCCCGCTCTTTCTCTATATCCCGGGTGCTGACCTTCTTGCAGCAAGGCCTGGATAACAATTTGGCATGGAGTGCACTCAAGGGTCAGTTTTCGGCTCTGGCGATTCTTTTCAACGTCCGTTAGCTACGCTTTCTTTGATCGTACATTGTACAGGGTGTACGTCCTGTAGCTCCTCAGGTATGGTCGCCGTTTGCACCGTGAGTTTTAAATTTAGTACTTCTGTACTGCAGAAACTGCCATATGAGAAAATCAGGGATATTGCTGTCAAAAAGGGTGGCTTTTTTTGGTGGCCACTACATCTGCTAGGCGGGTGCCTGAGTGGTCGGCTTGTCATGTAGGTTTCCCTACTTGGTACTTCATATGGTTAAGGCGGGGCTACGCCCTTATCCTTTGTTCTTGCCGAAGGTGGTTTCCTCTTTTCACATTAATGAGGACATTGTTCTCCTTTCATTGTGTCCACACCCATCTCATCCCAAGGCGATTGCTTTGCACTCTTTGGATGTAGTAAGGTCTCCGCGGGTGTATTTGTCGGCTACAGCTTCTTCGGAAGTCTGATGCTGTGTTTGTACTGACGGAAGGACCGCGCAAAGGTTTGGCAGCCTCGTCAGCTACTATGTCTCGTTGGATCGGACAGACGGTGACCTATGCGTATACTGTTGGGGGCAAGAACCCCCTTTTCCGGTCACGGCTCATTCCTCCAGGGCGATTGGCACTTCCTGGGTTTTCAGACACCAAGCCTCGGTGTCTCAAATGTGCAGGACGGCTACATGGGCCTCGTGCACACTCTTGTTAAATTTTACGAAGTTGATGTGTCAGCATCCGTGGATGCGGCTTTTGGCCACAAAGTTTTGTAGGCGGCGGTATAGGCGTGGCTGGCGCCTCCTGAGAGGATTCTGTTGGGTACAGTTGTTATTGCTGGCCCACCTCTGTTGTTTGACACTGCTTTGGGACGTCCCCACGTGTCATGAATAGAGGCCGCGTCTGTCAATGAATGTAAGAGAAAATAGGATTTTATTAAGAACTTACCGTAAAATCCTTTTCTCTGAGTTCATTGACAGACGCAACACCCACCCCTCTGTGTTGCGTTTGTACGGCTTGTTACGAACTGATATGCTATGCAGTGCTGGGGGGTTATATGTTGAGTGAGGACGGCCCCCTGGGAGTGGCCAGCTTGCTTTTTTCTTTTTGCCTAGTCTACTCCTAGTAGGATGTGCATAAACCCCATGTGTCATGAATAGAGGCTGCGTCTGTCAATGAACTCAGAGAAAAGGATTTTACGGTAAGTTCTTAATAAAATCCTATTTTTTCAGTGCACACCAATGCAATGCAGTGGTGTGAAAAAGGCAGATAGGGAGACGAGGCATTTTTCCTTGTCTCGTGGTGGGGCTGTACTGGAATAGCCACCAAATGTGATGTAAATAAACCCTTAGGCCCGGTTTACACTGTTGTGACATGGGATCTGACTTGTGAGAACACAATTTCAAATTAAATGTTTCCCTATGAGAGCTGTCTTAACTGATCCAACACAAGTCGCTCCGACTTTAGAAAAGGTTCCTGCACTACTTTGGTTCAGACTTTGATACGGCTTAGATGCCACAGAGTGTAAAAAGTCACATTAAGGCCCCTTTTACACTTGTGCGACCTGAAAGTCGCGCAATGTTGCCGCAACTTTAAGCAATGCCTGTATAAAATTGAGGTCTATGGACCTCAAATTGCATCAAAGTCAGACCAAAGTAGTGCAGGGACTACTTTGAAGTCGCTGCGACTTGAAGTCGCACAGATATGAATGGTACTCATTGAAAATCATGGGGTACGACTTGTCATGCGACTTTGCAGTCCCAAGTCGCAGGAGAAGTGGCCCAGGTGTGAAAGGGGCCTAAGTCAGAATGAAGTTTGCAGGGCAAAGTTGGATCGCAAGTCGCACGAGTTTCATGTCGGAGCAGTGTGGATCTGGGCTTACTCCTGAATTGTGAAATAAGAACCTATTCACACAGCCATGAAAAAAAAAATGAATTTACAAATCTAAATGCAGCTGCATAGTTTTTAATGAGGACATGCATATACACGTATAGCAGAGGTGTAACTAGATCCTTCGGGGCCCCGGTCCAAGAAACCATAAAGGCCCCTCTGACTGCTAGGGCCCTTCCCTCTGAATCTGGGGCCCTTTACTTCCTTGCTGGGACCCTTTACTTTTTTGCGCCTTTGCTGCGAATTCAGTGCCATAGACTGCAATGTTATATCACAAATAATGCAAGGAAATCGCAAGCAAGTCGCACAACTTTGGGGTCGCAGCAGTGTGAACTGAGCCCATGTGCTTCAGCTGCCGTCTTGACCCCCAACACTAGGGCCCAATGACAAACCCGGTAGTTCTGCCACTGATGTATACCATTGAAAAAAATGACAGGACAATTTTTATGTATATAAAAAAAAAAAATATGGATCTATTTACTGATCATTATGCAGAACTTTTGTTCTTTGTCTTACTGGTCAGTACATTTTTTACGGCTGTTTGAGTGAGGCCTAAGACTACCTGGTCACTGAGTGACAATGTTGCTGCATGATTTCACTGCAGAATAAACAGCGTTTCCCCATGTTACAACAAGTGGAAAGAAAAGAGATCCATTGTTCAGATCAACAGGTAATAAAGCTTTTACATAGCAGACTAAAAAACAAAAAAAAATGTGGTTTTAATGTGAGTGACAGACTGCATCATATACCTCCTTTTTGGGTTTGCCCATAGTTATACTTTAAGGAAGTTTCCTATTAATTTCTCATTATTAATATGCCTCTGTCCATACTGCTGGAACGCATGCATTCAGGAATACATTTATTTTGAGAAGCATTGTATGCATGGCCATTGATTTCTACATAGGGGCATTTCACAGTTTTGTGAATCCTTGTGGGTTGTTAAAGTACATTACATTTAAAGGAACATGTTACATGTTTTACCCATTTTTTAGGGTGGAACATGTAACATGTTCCCACTGCTGCAGCTGATCCACTGCCTCTAATGACAGTAAGCCAGGGATATTCTCCCTGAACTCGCTGTCACAATTGTTTAAAAAACGGTGGCTGTGTGGGGCTCTGCCCACCCAGCCACATCATTCATTCACAGAGTTCTGTGAATGGGAAAACTACAACTGCCATCAGCTTTTGTGGTTGTCAACCTTTCAATGAACTACCAGAGTGCTGGTGAGTGCACTAGGTGGTTAATTTTGTAATTGCCTGCCCATACAAGGTACAAGCAGACAAGCTTACACTGACAGTCTGCAGGACTCCTGCATTGCACCTGTGATCTGCTGATTATTATATTATTATACAGGATTTATATAGCGCCAACATAGGCGTGCGCATAGGGTTTGCCTGGGCACACCCTAATCACCCCATGCACATTAGTATTATCCCTCTGTGTGCTAGCAGGAGGATGGAAAGATCTCCTTGCTGGCTATGCCATAAGAGAAAGGTTTACGCTCTTCTTTTTTCACTGTGTCGCAAGGTAGATCAACGTGCCGGGGTCATATATATATGTATACAGGGTGCACACCCTAATGCAATAAGCTGCGCACACCTATGAGCGCTAACAGTTTGCACAGCGCTTTACAATATGAGGGCAGACAGTACAGTTACAATATAATTCAATACAGGAAGATTTAGAGGGCCCTGCTCATTAGAGATTACAATCTAGTAGGGAGGGTCAAGTGATACAAAAGGTAATAGCTGTGGGGGATGAACTGATGAAGAAAATTAAAATGTAGTTGTTAGGTGTGGGTAGAATAAGCTTTTCTGAAGAGAAAGGTTTTCAGGGATCATCTAAAAGCTAATAGAGTAGGAGATAATCAGGCAGGTTGGAGTAAGGAGTTCCATAGGATTGGAGAGGCTCTGGAAAAGTCCTGGAGGCGAGCATGGAAGGAGGTGACGAGGGAGCTAGAGTGCACGAGGTCTTGAGAGGAATGAAGAGAATGATTAAGTTGGTATTTTGAGATTAGGTTAGTGATGCAGCTGGGGCTGAATTGTGGATGGTTTTGTAAGTTGTTGTTAGTATTTTGAATCAAATTCATTGGGTGAGCGGAAGCCAGTGGAGGGACTGACAGAGAGGAGTAGAGGACACGGAGTGATTGGTAAGGTGGATGAGTCTGGCAGCAGACTGATTGCGGGTGCACTGCTTTACAGGCTTCTCATAAAAATATAAATGCACATTTTTGTACCTGCAAAAAGATGTGCATTTATTTATTTTTATTTTTTGCAAAGGTGAACTTCTCCTTTAAGCCTAACTCTGGGAATTACAAAAACTAGCCTTGCAGCACTGCGATGGTTAAATGCTTGTTGACTGTAGGGGATGAAGTACCCTCTTCTTTGCTCCATCGTTCTTTTTTTCTCTGGGAGCGTCCCTTGCAATCTTCACAGACACAGCAGGGTTATTGCTCCTGCATTATACCCAATGAAATCGTTGTGCGAATGTCAGACGGACTGTGTTATGAAGGGGAACCAGTCACACAAATGGAGGAAGCTTGCTGTAATGGGGAGTATGCGGGCTGGAAAACACCGTAACCTTTTTTACCAATTGCTTTTTCCGAATGTTATATTAACGTTTTTTTGTTTGTTTTTTTGCAGCATGTCAGATGGTATAGCGTTTGTTTCTGTTCAGCAGTCCCTCAGACGATGCTTTGACATTCTAGAAAAGCAGCACGAGGAATGGAAACTGACCATAACAGAGTGTAACTCCCTAGTTGTTACCTTGAGTAACCTGGCAGAGCAGCTGCAGGCTTGCAATAAAGTTACTTTTGAAAAGACTCCTCTAAACCTATTCAGTGATCTACAGGAACGTCTTTACTTTAAACTTGAGGCTGCTATGGATCTTACTTTGGAAAAGCTCAATGATAAGATGTAAGTTGGAAATGTCTTTAGTTTTATCACTCTATAGCTGTATTTATTACAATCCTAGCAGGTATGTGCAGTGCTGTTTTTGAGCAACAGAAGAGGAAATTATAGATCAAGCCTCATAGACTACTTTCACACTGGTGCGGAAAATCGCCGCTAGTTACAGTGGCGATTTTCTGCTGTTATAGCGGCGCTATGGCACCGCTATGCAGGCGGGAGTGCAGCGCTTTTAACCCCCCACAAGGGGTCACAAGTGCCAGCACACTGTGCTTCCGAGGTGGTGTGCAGCCGCTTCGGAAGCGCTTGCCATTGATTTCAAAGTCAGAGGCGGTGCAGGAGCGGTGTAAATACTGCTCACCGCACCGCCCTAAAGATGCTGCTTGCAGGACTTTTAGTAACATAGCAGCATGCAGGCTTTCACGCTGGGATGGAATGGGGAGTGTTTTTGAGGCGCAAAAAAGGCGCTATTTTTAGCCCAAAAGCACCTGAAAAACGCCCCAGTGTGAAAGTAGCCATAGTGAATCTCTTGATTTGGAACTGTCTAGCTGTGCAACAAGGTTAAAGCCTCATGCACATTATTATTATTATGCAGGATTTATATAGCGCCAACAGTTTGCGCAGCGCTTTACAATATTAGGGCAGACAGTACAATTACAATACAATTCAATACAGGAGGAATTAGAGGGCCCTGCTCGTTAGAGCTTACAATCATTGCAACTCCTCTAAATGCCTTTCTCCTGGCAGGAGAAAACAACGTTACAAAAATTACCTAAAGCCACGTTTTTTCAGATGCATTTAGGGACATTTAGACACATTCAAGTGTGTCAAGCATTTTGGCATTAATTCATTTAATTGGCCAGAATACTAATTTATTCTGGCCATTGAAATGCATGTACGCTCAAGAACACTTGCATGTGTTTCAGTGCGTCTGGTGTTTTTTTTTTCTATAAAACGCTTCTTTCCTGAACATGCTGGCCTTGTTTTTTTATTTTTTTTGCCTCTAAACACGTTAACACCTTTTGTGTGTATGGACACAAAGGCTAAAACAGAGGGGCATTTAGAGGCAAATAAAAAAAAAAAATAAAATAAATAAATGTCAAATAGAGCTGCACGATTCTGGCTAAAATGAGAATCAGAATTTTTTTGCTTTAAATAAAGATCACGATTCTCGTGGCGTAACATCTTCTGTCACATTATACAAAAATAATTAGCTGTTTAGGTTTTTTTAATTCATTAAAATGTATTTTTTTTTTTAATTGCGTTTGAAAGACCGCTGCGCAAATACAATGTGATATACAATATTGCAACAACCACCATTTTATTCTCTAAGGTCTCAGCTAACAAAAATATATATATATATATCATTTTTGGGGGTTCCAAATAATTTTCTAGCAAAAAATACTAATTGTAACTTGTAAGCAACAAGAGTCAGACCAAGGTTTAGTCTTTAAGTGGTTAAACTGACCTCATTTACAGACCAAAGTTCATTCTTTTGAAAGAACTAAGTGCTACATTGTTTCTCTTTATCTCCGATGTTATAAACTTGGCAGGCTGCCTGGATTTTTTTTTGTCAGCTGTCAGAAGTGAGCAGAGAACTCTCTGCACTTGTTACATAGAATTGGGGAAATGCTGTTTTATGATCGTGAGGAGAGTTGAATCGCGATCTTAATTCTTTAATGGTTAATCATGCAGCTCTAACGTCAAACATCCTTAAAAGTGGCCTAGTCTGCATGAGGCTTAAAGTGTATGTAATCATAAAATATTGCTTTCTTTTAATCCATTCCTCAGTCCCAGTAAACCTTTATTTTGCAGTCATTTTATTGTCTGTAACTGATAACATAGGCTAACTACCTGGTGATTTAATAAGAGCCCTTTCACACTGGGGTGGTAGCTGTAAAGTGCCGCTAGTTTTAGCGGTGCTTTACCGCTGTTATAGTGGCACTTTTTGGCTGCTTCTGAGACGTTTTTAAACCCCTAAGAAAGAGTTAAAAACGCCCATGGTGCGACACTTCCGAATCGCCTTTCAGGTGCTTTGTATGCGCTGCCCATTCATCTGTGTATACACTGCTCCCACACTGCCCGAAAGATGCTGCTTGCAGGACTTTTTTTCCCGTCCTGCAAGCGCACCGCCCCAGTGTGAAAGCTCTCGAGCTTTCACACTGGGGCTGCAGGGGAGGCAGTTTTCAGGAGCTTTGCAGTCGCTATTTTTAGCGCTTAAATGCCTGATATCCACCCCAGTGTGAAGGGAGTCTAACACCCCTTTAACACTGGGGCAGTTTTAAGGCTCTTTAGCGCTAAAAATAGCACATGTAAAGTTCCTGAAAACTGCCTCCCCTGCAGCCCCAGTCTGAAAGCCAGAGAGCTTTCACACTGGGGCGGTGCGCTTGCAGGACAGGAAAAAAAGTCCTGCAAGCAGCATCTTTCAGGCAGTGAGGGAGCAGTGTATACACTGTTCCTAAACTGCCTTGTCCTTTGAAATGAATGGGCAGCGCTTCCGAAACACCTGAAAGGCGCTTCAGAAGCGCCGCACCATGGCTGTTTTTTAACCCCTTCTTGGGGAAAAGCGCCGCTATAACAGCGGTAAAGCACCACTAAAAGTGGCGACGTTTTACCGCTACCGTCCACACCGCCCCAGTGTGAAAGGGCTCTTCATGTCGTCCACATTGGCCAGCTTTTTGTGTTGTCTTAATGGTGCTAACCACAGCTATAAACTCTTGGTAGCATGGTCTGATTGCATGCTTGCTTGTGTACATTGGGAACAGTGGGACCCCACTCTGATGTGCGACATGTCTGTAGACCCTATGTCAGCTTGTGACATCACAGGCTGACAACGTCACATCACTGACACACTCTCTGCTCAGCCCTGCCTGCAATGACTAATAGTGGCTTATGTTAGGAGTCACACTGTCAAAGTTAGTGTACGGATAATGTGACAAATAATCTCTTAATCAGGGATTGAACCTCTGCTTTGCTTAGGTGACCTCATTTGTCACACTCTGCCTTTAGCAGCTAGGGAAGCATGGACAGCTGTCTGCATAAAATCTCTTTTCTCCTGACACATTACCTATTGAGAGTGCGATCCATAGAACCAATGAGTGTCCTAACACACTTCTGTGCCCCTCTCTGAATAAGATCTGCAATCTGCGGCAGCAATTCAGTGTAATCTGTAAATCTGAGCTTGTCAGTTTGACAGCTCAGTTCTGAAGAGTACAGGTTATAGCTGTGGGATGCAAAGGCAGTGGAGACTCCTGCCTCAGTTGTGCACCCCAGTGTATGGTACCCAGGGCAGGTGTACCCCTTCTGCTTTGGTCTGGCCCTGACTACACCTGTCATGAGGGAAATGTATAGACTTTAATTGTTGGCCTCCTGAAAATGTTAGTTTCTGTGATGTGTCTGGGTTTAATATATCTCACATATTTGAATCAAGCATGCAGGACTTTAAAGGTAGCAATAGGTCAGAATTATTTATTACTCTGCTTCTTCTGGATCATTATTACAGGTCTCAGGATCCCTGACTGTATGTGCACAGCAACTTGCATGAAAAAAATCACTGTAAATCGGTAGCTACTTCATGTTTGTACTGAAATATATACATTTGTGCAGAGGAATATTGACATCCTTAGCATCAGTAACTTAAAGCTAACTAAATCCAAAAACAAAAATGTAATATATTTTAGCTTACCAATCATTGGATGTGGTAGCTTCATTAGTTTTCATATCGTATGTCATTTTTGATTCTGGCGAAAATATTGTCCAGGAAATGAAAGCAAATCTCTTCAACAGGATATAGACTCCAAAAACATTTCACTGCGGTTTTACCAATTTCCTATACAAAAATGAAAAATGTTTTGGGTAGAGTTTATCCTAAAATATGATAACTATATGGTAACATATACAATGCTCTATAATAGCTAAATATTTTGACTTGTTAAAACATTGAAAATGATGGGAATAATTATTAATACTGTAAAAGTTTTCAAATTGTGTGACTTTAATTGTACCCTTTCACTCCAATTGCAGGTGTACACTTCAAAAAGTGAGGGACACTGTAAGTCACCAGGTGGGATCCGTTCTCTATGTTTATGAGATTAATGTGGAGAAACTTGGTGTTGATGCTTCTCTC
>BLSH010178275.1:677242-689416 GCA_018402905.1 Glandirana rugosa
GGAGTTTTATTGAGTTGTGTGTTTGGTGACCGTTGTTTTCACTCATGTGTGGATTCACTTTTACAGGTTTAACCCAGGTTTCACAGTTATAAAACACACCGGTGGTAATAAAGGCTCGTGACGGAATTGGGAGAACCCGTACTTCAAGTGGTCTCGAAGTGTCCAACGGTGACCTCAGGAGAAGGTGAGGAGGCACTACTGTAGTGACTCGACCACCTAAAATCTCTGGAACGTGAGGGAATGGAAAACAAACTCCTACGGTGTGTCTACGAGTTATTCCAAATCCAAACCTCTGTACGAACCGGTCAGGTAGTGGAACAGTATTCCAACATAACGACCCCAAACACACCTCCAAGATGACCACTGCCTTGCTAAAGAAGCTGAGGGTAAAGGTGATGGACTGGCCAAGCATGTCTCCAAACCTAAACCTTATTGAGCATCTGTGTGGCATCCTCAAACAAAAGGTAAGGGAGTGCAAGGTCTCTAAAATCCACCAGCTCAGTGATGTCATCACGGAGGAGTGGAAGAGGACTCCAGTGGCAACCTGTGAAGCTCTGGTGAACTTCATGCCCAAGAGGGTTAAGGCAGTGCTCGGAAATAATGGTGGCCACACAAAATATTGACACTTTGGACCCAATTTGGACATTTTCACTTAGGTGTGTACTCACTTTTGTTGCCAGTGGTTTGTGTGTTGAGTTATTTTGAGGGGACAACAAATTTACATTGTTATAATTGCTGTAAACTCACTACTTTACATTGTAGCAAAGTGTTATTTCTTCAGTGTTGTCACATGAAAAGGTATAATAAAATACTTACAAAAATGTGAGGGGTGTACTCACTTTTGTGAGATACTGTAGGCTTAGAAAAAGCTTCTTGGTACACAAAATGAATAAGCACAATCATCTTTTTTATCAGTACTTACTGATCCAGTCATTAGTTTACTTGGACCAAAACAGAGAGCCTGTTTAGAGAAGTGCCTCCTCTCTTTTTTGTTAATGTGATTGTAAAGGTACTTTTTTTCTACTTTAAATAACAAACATGTTTCATTTACCTGCGCTGTGTAATGGTTTTGCACAGACCTGCCCCGATTCTCCTCTTCTCGGGTCACCCACTGGTTGTCCTGGCCCCTCTTGCCTTCCTGTGGGCTCGATCCTGAGAGTGGCACTGTGTACCTCTATTGACACACACATTGCTGCGTGGCCCTGACCCCCACCTCCCCCGATCCCTCATCACAGGTTTGATGATTACTTTTTTTCTACATGAAGTTGATAGTACAGCAGTTTTCAATGTTTGTTTTAACTGCCACTTGTTTGACTATTTTTTTTTTTTTATTCTTGTTGATTTGTAAGATCTTCATGTAATTACTTTCTTGTCTGTTTTGCAGATACTTTGCTCAATGTGTCATTATTTCGCGAAGCTGCATGTGAAAAAGACTGACTTCATTTTGACAAGGCGAAGATTACAGATCTCATTTCAGATTATTGGCTCTTCATGCGCCAGAGGTTACATGGCATCATTTTTTTGATATAATCAACCAAAATCCAATTCTCTGGATAGACATTGCTACTAGTCTTTAAAGACGTGTCTGTTTCATACAGGAAGGAGCATTCATAACATAGTCAGTATATCATCTGATGGTAGCCCTTTGGCAGCTTCCATATGGTCAATGAGAGTTTAGCCACATAAAGAATGGATGTAAAATAAGCATTGGAAACGTGGATTAAGCAATATGTGGAATTTGGTATTGATATACAATACTTTGCCTTTTCATTTTCTAAATCCTATATCCATTTTCAAAAGAATTGATGTGTAGTAAAATGCTGTTTTTAGTAGTTGCCAAGCATCTCCAATTCCTTTAAGCGATTGTAAACTGCTATACGTTTGCTTTTTTCCCTTACCCTGCAAGGTGTTGTCATAATGTGCTAGTGTGCATTGCATACTAGCACATAATGTTAAACTTATTTTAAAACAAAGCTCTTCCAGTGCCAAGATGTCAGAGCTGCAGGCGCTATCATCTTCACTCATCTTGCTTCCGGGTTTGTGGACTCTGGCTCTTGTGACTGGCTGGAGCCGCAATGACATCACTCCTGTGCATGCGCGCCAGAGCCGCCATTTACGGCACAGGGCTCTGATGGAATGGCACAGGTGGCCATGTACAGTAAATATATCCTAAACGGGCACCACACTACCTATGGGTAAACCTTATTATAGGCTTGCCTATAGGTAAAGTTAGTGATGGAAGTTTACTTCCACTTTAAGGGCTGGTTCACACCAGATGTGGTGGTACTGCGTTGGGGGGCTATTACAACGCTGTCCCACCACATGGACATGGCAAATGCCTTGTCTCCTATGTGCCTGGTTCACACCACTGCTTCGTAGTGGTGTGCGGGCACAATGCGATGAAAAAAAGTACTACATGCACTACTTTTTTTTTCAGCACAGTTCGAGCCAACCCACAAATTGTACAGTATGTAAAGCACATGTAAATGCTCAGTGCTATGTAAATACCTGTAATAAAATGTTACTATTGTCAGTGGCACTGTTTGTTTTTCTGCACATACGTACACTTTTTTTTAATGCTATCTACAGTCTAACTTCTTATTGCAAACACAAATTACAGAGGGCAAAACGTATAAAATGTATATAAAAAATCTAAAATCAAATTATTCGGGGATTTACAAGGTTACTAATTTGGCTTTCATAGCAGTAATATCATTAAACATTAGACTGTATTTTATATATTTTTTTCTTTATTGATTCCAATAATGGTAGCTCTTTTAACTTCCCTAGATATGTAAATGCAGTTTAAATCCTATTGGGAAAGAGCCTGTTTAAAGTCTGTGTTTTCGGGGATGAATCATGTTATTACTTCAGGTAATTCCAAAATGTTTAAAATTAATAACACGATAAATGTTCATTTTAAAACAGCATATTCTGTATACGTAGTCAGGGTGGTAAGTACAGTTTACAAACTGACCACCAGATAGTGCTATTGCTTTGTTTTTGTTTTTTTTAGCTTATTTGTCTCATAGTCCGTTTTTGCTCAAACAAATTATATCTTACAACTATTTGTACAGATCTAACTTGAGTTTTAAACAATAGTTCCAGAGATGTGACATTTAAATGATTTCACATTAAGCACTTCAGCCCCGGAAGGATTTACCCACTTCCTAACCAGGGCATTTTTTGAGATACGGCACGGCGTTGCTTTAACTGACAATTGCGCGGTCATGCAATGCTTTACCCAAACAAAATTGATGTCCTTTTTTTCCCACAAATAGAGCTATCTTTTGGGGGTATTTTATCACCTCTGCAGTTTTTATTTTTTGTGCTATAAACAAAAACAGAGCAACAATTTTGAAAAAAATTTTTTTTTAACTTTTCTGCTATAAAACATTTCCCCCCAAAAATGTAAAAAAACAAATGTATTCTTTAGTTTAGGCGATATGTATTCTGCTACATATTTGTGGTAAAAACATCGCAGTAAGCGTATATTGATTGGTTTGCGCAAAAGTTATAGTGTTTACAAACTATGGGATAAATTTATGGCAATTTTTATTATTTATTTATTTTTTTACTAGTAATGGACGCGATCAGTGATTTTTAGCGGGACTGCGACATTGCAGTGGACAGATCGGACACCTAACGGACATTTTTGACACATTTTTGGTAACCAGTGACATTATTACAGTAATCAGTAAAAATATGCACTGACATTGTACTAATAACACTGGCCGGGAAGGGGTTAACGTCAGGGGTGATCAAGGGGTTAAATGTGTTCCCTGTTTGTGTTTTCTAACTGTATGGGGGACTGGATCTGTGTGATCTCCCCTGTCAGAAAGGGGATCTGCCTTGTTTTCTTTTGGGGTTCTGTCACTGCAGGGAACGATCGCAGGTGGCCAGTGGACATTGAGTCCGCTGGACCTGCTTATTGGCTCTCCCAACTGGCCAATGGGAGTGTGCGCGGGCATCCACAAAAGTGAGTTCACGAGCCGACGTACACCTATGACGATTTGATCGAGCCACCTTGCCGCAGTATAAGTGTAGCGGCTGGTCCTTAAGTGGTTAAATTGATCTACAATGAAACTGGAAAAAGGGGATTAAGGATTCACTCTACATTTACTTCATGAGAACCTGTCACCAAAGATAGCACTGCTTGATAGCGGACAACAGTGATATGCCTGCAGGTACGTTCTGGCTTTTGATAAAATGCTTCAGTGACCTCCCAAACCGAGATACAGATTTTGGCTGGCAAGAACCGCCCGAGATTCAAGTCGGGTATGGGCAGACTGAATGTACCAAGTTGATCGCTCGACTAACTTGAGTACAACCAGCCTGCAGGATTTACTTGAGATTATCGCTAGTGGCTGCGATAGCCCCTAGCAATAATCACTGTCTTCTCCCGGCGGGGACAGCTTCCCCTGCCCCCACCCTCCCAACCCCCCCAGGAGAATACAATGTCTTGGCAGGACTGTCTGTTGTGTTGATGGGGTAATCATGCAAATTTGGCCTGCCTTAGTGTAAAGTCAGCCTTGCAGCCCCTGTGATAAGCTTGGATACACCCACCCATAGCTGCACGGTTAATCGTTAAAAAATTATGCTGTCGATTCAACCCCCCTCCCGATCCTAAACAGCCATTTCCAGATTCAGTGCAGAGAGTTCTCTGCTCACATCTGACCGCTGGTGAAATCGACCCCCCCCCCCCAAAAAAAAAAAAAACAGGCAGCCTGCCAAGTTTCACAACATTCCTCAGCGCTGAGATATTTGTATCTCTCGGTTCTTTTAGATCAAAGGGAAGAACTTCGATCTGTAAATGAGGTCAGTTTGACTACTTAAAGTGGTTGTATCATTTTTTGGGCATACAAATGCTTTAAAGACTAAGCCTTTTTCTGACACTTAATGCTTACAAATTAAAATCTGTATTTTTTGCGAAAAAATTACTTAGAACCGCCAAACATATATATTTGTTAGCAGAGACCCTAGAGAATAAAATGGCAGTTGTTGCAACTTTTTATGTCACACTGTATTTGCACAGCAGTCTTTCAAATGCAATTTTTTTGGAAAAAATACACTTTAATGAAATTTAAAAAAATAAACAGTAAAGTTAGCCCAATTTTTGGCATGATGTGAAAGATGTTACGCCGATTTGAGATTGAGAGAATTGTGATCTTTATTCTAAGCAAAAAAAATTGTGATTCTCATTTTAGACAGAATTGTGCAGCTCTACACCTATTCCTTTCCACTGTGAAAAGCACATGCATCTCTGTAGATCAAACCAGCCAATATCTTTTGAAGACTACATTTTTTAGCCAAAAGTTTTTAAAAAAATTCAGAAAGTGAAAATATATATTTTTTTTACACAAAGTTGGCAATTAAAGTGTTACTAAACCCACAACAGTAAAATCAGTCTGTATATGCAGTAAAGCATGCTTGTTATCCTCCCTGTGGAACCCAAGGGGTTAATCCTTTGCGTTGTCTAAAAATGTTTTATCCTGTATGCACAGTTCCTCCTCTTCCACTGACTCCAGAACATGTCCAGTTAATACAGAGCCTTTGGAGTCAGGCTGCACATGCTCAGTTTGTTGTGTATTGCTAGAGAGGTTTTTTTTCTTTTCTTGGAAGGGTGAATGGGATGAGTACAGGGCCAATCAGCACTGTTCAGACAAAGGCTCAAGGGTCCTGGGCCTTGCTAGGACACAGCTCAGTGCAGTATGAAAACTCCTCCTACAAGCTTTACAAGGAGCTGATACAAATCACAAGACTGTTATACTGCTGATGAGTAAAGGTATTTAGCAGTTTATATTGAATAAAATAATTGCATTTCCATGTTCTGTGTACTGTGGGAGACCAGATATAGGGAATGCAGGGTCCTCGGTTTAGTAGCACTTTAAATAAGACATTTTTCACTCACAAGAGTCGGAGAGTGAGGCCAAATCCACATTCGTTTTTGACTGCAAAACGCATGTGACAGCGTGAAGAGAAAATTTGAAGGGGCAGAATGGAACATTTTTGTTGAACAGGTGAACTTCTAACAGTGTATGTAATTTTAGTTTGTTAAAGTCCATTTGTTGAAAAATCGAACAGTAAAAGCAAATAACATTTTGAAGGACTTTTAAAAGACATTCATCAGGCCATTGAATATATTGATGCGAATGTTTGTACAAACATTTGTTTGGAAATGTAGTACTGTATGGCCAGCTTTAGTGTGAAATATTTCCACTGTCATCTATGTGTCTTTATCAACTTCTAATCGATTAATTGAAAAAACACTCCCCCACTCCATCTCAGTATAAATTTGGATCAACTTATGAGCTGATTTAAAAGGGGGGTAGGCACAGCCATTTACCATTCCTGCCTAAGGATAATTTCTGCACAAATATCAGGGCACTTTAACATCGGCATTATCTCATCATTTCTTCCCTGCTTCTTCATAGGTAACTGCTGCTATTTTCAGCTAGGGCACAACCAAGAAAGCAACTACAAATAACAGGGCTCCACTCCAGACTGCAACTGAACCTGTATTTCCCCATTCAACTTTTCTCTTATCTCCACCCTTTATGCTGTGTGTTACCTTTATGTCTCACAATGGTGTCCTCTCTCCTTAAACTCTTTCTTTACCGTTTTCTCCACCCCACAGCTTATATAGACTACCCTCACTCCTGCCCTATCCCTTTTACTGGACTCATCACCTTCTGCTAATTCTGAACCCACATGGTGATATAATCAACAGGTATTGGGCCGTGTGCTGCCATGCAAATACTGCTCTCATTTTACCTTCCTCCTTTTCCTGCTTCTAACGTTTGGGGTTATTTTCACTAACCCTGGCCCTCCACCATCTAACTTTGATCTTCCTTCTCATGGCTACAGCTGCAATCTACACACTCCAAATATATATCTATTCTAATTTTCTATTTCTGCTTCCAAGAACCAGCCCTTCTTCTCACATGCCCTCTGAAATACCCACTCTGTCTGTAACACATTCAACTCTGTAAATTACCTTTTTATCTCAAACTCCCTTACCTACTTGCTGTTAAATAAAATCTGGCTTCAGAAATTAGACTCTGCCTCTCCAGCTGTCCTCTATCATGGTCTCCAATTGACTTGCTCCCCCAGATTTAGAGAACAGAAGTGAGGTGGAACTAGAATCCTATATCCACAAAGCACTTTTCATATCCCTTCCACACCTCTCTCTCACACCTCTGTTTCTCCCCATTTTTGAAGCTCACTGTATTCATCTTTTTTTTTCTTCTGTTTCTCTGTGGATTTTTCTGCCTGGAAACTCTATCTCTCCTCTGAAATGCCCGCAATCATCCTTGATGAGTTTAAGATCCCTTTTGATGTTAACACCCCAGCTACCTCTAAGGCTACTTTCACACTGAAGCGGCAGCCGCGGTAAAACCCCACTAGTTTTAGCAGAGTTTAACCAGCGATATGGCTCCGCTATGCGGGCGGGAGCGCCGCGCTTTTAACACCCCACAAGGGGTTAAAAAGGGGTTAAAAGTGCCAGCGCTACAGAGGCGGCGTGCAGCCACTTCGGAAGCGCTTGCCATTCATTTCAATGGCAGGGGCGGTAGAAGAGCGGTATATTACCACTCTTCTCACTGCCCCAAAGATGCTGCTTGCAGGACTTTTTGTAACGTTCGCAAGCACGCCGCCCCAGTGAGAAAGCACTCAGGGCTTTCACATTGTGGTGGATTGGGGGGGATTTTTGAGGCGCTTTACAGACGCTATTTTTAGCTAAATAGCGTCTGTAAAACGATTCAGTGTGAAAGTAGCCTTAATTCTTCAACCTAACCTCTTCTGTTGACCTAATTCAATAGACACATGTTTTTACTCTGATTGCAACGCTCTCGACCTTGTATTCTCCCACTTCTGCAATCTCACAAGCTCTCCCAACACTTTTCTTTCTGATCACAACCTCATAAATTTTGAAATCCCCCCCCCCCCCTTTGTTCAATACCATATGCTTACAACTATCAATTACCTGCAGAAACCTTTGCCTTAAAGCGGAAGTAAACCCATCCATTTAACAGTTTAAAAAACAGCTCCATTTCCGGCATGTGCCGGAAATATAACATTCCAATGGTTGTGCTATAAACTAAACTGTCAAACCATCCAATGGCTTAAACAGAAGCCAAGATGGTAGCTTCCTTGGCTGAAAATGATGGGAGGGTTTACTACCACTTAAAGACCATATTCTTATATACTCTGCATAAGACTACTTCTATGACAAAATGTCACCCCTGTCCTTCCCTCAACTGGCCACATCAAAAGCTTGCTCGAGTCTCTGGACTCACTTGCTCCCCTCACTACACCCTGAATCAGGCCCCAGACACTACAACCCTGGCATACAGACACCACCAGACACCACAAAAGACTTTGCTGTGTTCTTGGCATCAAATTAAAGTGGTTGTAATGGCTAAAGTTTCGTTTTTTTTATCTTAAAGTGGATGTAAAGGCTGAAGGATTTTAACAAAGAAATGGTCAGTCTATAATTTTAATGGTGTACATATAAAGAGTAAGGCTGGGACTTTATATAAGGCATACATAAAGGCTGGCAAAAAAGTAAAAATGGTAACATTATATATCTATGTTTAATGCAGTATAAATCGGTTAATACATACATAGAATGTCAGAACATGGAAATAGCATGCTGCAAAACATCCATACATATCATGGTCCAGTGATTGGTCATCTTGAAGCCCTGAGTGACTGGGTACACATTGATGAGTGCATACATATGGGATATTAAAATTCTAAAAGTAACATACTGCAAACCATCTACATACAGTATCTCACAAAAATGAGTACACCCCTCACATTTTTGTAAATATTTTATAATATCTTTTCATGTGACAACACTGAAGAAATTAAACTCCTCAGAGAGTTCTTTGCCATGAGGCAAAATTTAACACACCTGCTTCCCGTTCACACCTGAGACCTTGTAACACTAAAGAGTCACATGACACCGGGAAGGGAAAATGGCTAATTGGGCCCAATTTGGACATTTTCACTTAGGGGTGTACTCACTGTTGTTGCCATCGGTTCAGACATTAACAGCTGTGTGTTGAGTTATTTTGGGGGGACAGCAAATTTACACCGTTATACAAGCTGTACACTCACTACTTTACATTGTAGCAAAGTGTCATTTCTTCAGTGTTGTCACATGAAAATATATAGTAAAATATTTACAAAAATGTGAGGGGTGTACTAACTTTTGTGAGATACTGTAAAACGTATGTGACCTGGTCCACTATGTGGCATGGTCAAGAGGGTAAAACTCCATATTAGGAATCCCATTTGGTAGCAAACTGGTCAGGCAAAATGTCAAAAATGGAACATGTAAAATAATTAGAGACATCTGTAAGACGAGGTGTATCTGGGCAAGTCTGATGCGTTTCGTTGTATGTAACCAACTCTTCAGGGTAATGTATAACACCACTCTATGAAAAACATAGCATAAATGACCAGTCAAAAAATGAAACCAGAATATTGGGCAGGGTTGTGGTGGGAAGGATAGAATAGCTACGCTGGAGATACTCACGTCAGTTAGTGAGACCATGAGACGCGGAGTGGAATAGATGTAAGCCCCGGGAGCTGTGGTAGGAGCACACGGAGAGAGCCGGGAGCACATGTGCAATCTCCAACAACGGAGGGGCCAAGGAGGAACAGTGTGGGCTCAACTTCTGTGAATATGAGTTATAAGGTATGTATGTATAGGTACATAAACTAGGAAGAGTCAGAGGAGCCTCATAGACAAATGAACCAACAGTGAAACATGGGTGAAGTGGAAGGTGAGATAGGACAGTGAATGAATGTAGAAATGGTGTGAGTAATGTGCAGAGAATGAGGAGGATATCCCATATCAAGGGAGAAGAAAAAAAGAAGTGCAAGAGAGAGCATGGAAGTGTAGGGAGAAATATCTAGACCTGGAATATAATCCACAGCCAAGGTGAATGCAAATCCAAAGTGTGTTGTGACAGGGCTGACTAACGCCAAAGTAGCGTGTTATATTTTGTCAGCTTATCCAGCGCACTCCACCCAGCGTCACACTGTTGTGACGGTGGGGGGAGGGGCATCTTTGCCGAAGTGGCCAAAGCCGACCGATGTGCACCAACCCAACTCCCCATGTGTCAGCCAAGCTGGTAAGAACGTGCACCGACATTGCAATGCCTAAAGGGGCGTCAGAGATGCGGGGTGCCGATGCGCGATGGACACATCCGCCTGAGCACCCACCTCCTGCCAGACAAAAAGGGGATAGGGGCAAGTGGAGGAGCGCCCAAAGCACATCCCATCGCAGCTCCCGGGGAAAACAAACAGCCCAGTTGTCTCAGGTCACACAGCACAATACTGGCAAGAAACCAGTGATAGCTAGGTACTAGGAGGTGGAAAAATAGACTGAGTGTGTCTCCCAGATTCCAGAGGGCACACAGACTGCAAATAGGTCAGCTGTAGATTGCATGAAAAAGATGGTTGCAATTAACCATAGCCAATTAAGTGCCTCCATCCCTGTCAATCATAAATCATAATTTTTTCCATAATTATATTTTTTATTGAATGAGGAAAAATACATTCAAATAAACATTTTATAATTTTTTCTTTTACAGAGTACAATATCATACAGAATCGTATAAATGCAGTGTATCTTAACAAAGCAAATTTTACAACACAGGCCTGGTATTTTGCTAGGTAATGTCAACTAAATTAAAGATCAACCGTAGTAGTGATAAGCATAGAGTGTAGCAATGTGTAGCAATGCTAATGAGCGAATGGGTATATGGTAGTGAAAGCTTTAATAAAATTGATTTATTGTCTTTCCCAAGGGAAAACTGTAGTAGAGTTGTAGGGGTGTCTCAGGAAGTCACAGAGACTTCCCCATAGGTAGAGGCATCCCACAACTCCCAAATTTGATTCAACTGAAGGAACGTAGGAGTCCGTAGCCACGGCTGTGAAGTACTCCATTTTACGGATGTCGAATATGATTCTTTGAAGCATGGCTTGGGTTGGAGGGTCTTTTGATAACCATAGCATAGGCATGGCCCTCCTAGCTGATAGCAACATAAAGGACAACAACCACTTTGTATATTTCTTGAGACCTGGGAAAGGGAGACCTAACTGGTAGTGCATTGGGTCTAAAGGTAGGGAAGTATCGCTTATAATCTGAACCATAGACTGTACCTCTGACCAATAGGGTTGTAACTTCGAACATTACCAAAAGATGTGGAACAAGGACCCCATTGTTTTACCACAGCGCCAACATAGAGGAGACTGGGTTGGATCTTGCTTGTTCATTTATATCTTAACCACTGTCTCTTTCTGTGTCACACATCTAGAGGAGCTAAAGGTAGAGGACCATATCTGTTTCCAGATGTGGAGGGGGATTGATTTCTGTAAAATGTGAGCCCATTTCACCATATATGAGTGGGTAATGTCAGAAAGAGCGGAGGCCTCGTGTAGTTGTTGATCGATGTTAGAGATTAGGTGTGGTTGGTAAGGTCCCTGGGCACATGCCAGCTCAAATTGATTTGGTTTATCTAATGTTAAGGTAGGGGTTAGTGACACAAACAAGTGTCCAAGCTATTCGCTGAGAAGTATTTTGAGTATTTTGCAGATCTCACATTTTGTCACAAAGTTTTGAAATTTGAAAAAAGTAAAAAAAAAAAAAAAAAAAATCGGTTTATTTCTTCATTTTCCAAAACAAATGAGAGCTGCAAAATATGCACCATGCCTCTTAGCAAATAGCTTAGGGTGTCTACTTTCCAAAATGGGGTCATTTGGGGGGGGGGTTTTGTGCTATCTGGGCATTCCATGGCCTCCGAAACTGTGAGGGAGTGTGGAGTAAAATCACCTTTTTACGCACTTAGAAAGCCTGAAGGTGGTGATTGGTTTTTGGGGTCCCGTACGCAGCTAGACTGCCAGAAAGTCTCACATATGTGGTATCCCCGTATTCAGAAGAAGCAGCAGAATGTATTTTGGGGTGTAATTTCATATATATCCATGGCATGTTCAAGTAACCTATCATTTAGTGAGAACTTTGTGAAAAAAAAAAAGTAATTTCCCCGAAACTTGTGGCAAAATATAAAATATTCCATGGGCTCAACATGCCTCTCAGCAGATAGCTTGGGGTGTCTACTTTCCAAAATGGGGTCATTTGGGTTTTTTTTTTGCTATTTG
>BLSH010178275.1:693805-708648 GCA_018402905.1 Glandirana rugosa
CTGCCGACTAGCCGTAAACTGCCGCTGTTCCACCGAGACATTGCACTTAGCAACAGTATGCTGCCGCCGGCACTAGTGCTCGGCACACGCCCGCGACGTTGCCGTAAACTATGTCCCGGAAAGTTAGATGTCCCGGTCCGGTTACTAAAAACCGGACCGGGACATCTAGCGGGGACGGTTACTCTAATGAGGAGACATTTACATTTGTCTCCTTCATTCGAGGGGAAGGAGGGACTTCGGGAAAAGCCAAAGTTATGTGACCTGGTGTCAGTGTGGTGATTGTGCAACTCACGTTTCTGATGCTTCTTCTTCCTCTCTGAAACCGAAAAGGGCTTCAGGGAGGAAGGGGAGCTTACTTCCTCTGTTTACATTTACAGAGGAGTAATCTCATTGGCAGGGGCGATCTACAGGGCCAGGCCAAAAATCATTGGCCTGGCCCTGTAGATTGAAAGGCCCTGTATCAAATGCCGTTGCAGCGCCCGCACACGGCTCGTGATCACGGCCGCCGTCGTATGACAACGATTCACGTTACAGAGCCACCTTGTCGCCGTCAAATGCCGATCAGCCGTCAGCAAGTGGTTAAAGAATTTCATCATAAAGACCCTTCATGTCTTACTTTTTATGGGATCGATAGAATTAAGAATGATTGGAGAGGAGGAAATAAAAGGATAGCTAAATCCCGTAATGAAACACAGTGGATTTACCGTTTAGGCACTTTGGTGCCAGGTGGGTTAAACGTGGACATAGACCCAACGCTGTATCTTGGCCTAGGCCAACAAGGCCCAGGCCTAGGGCGGCACTTTGCAGGGGGGCAGCACGAAAAGAGTCCCCGACTGCTTGTAGGTTTAGTGCTGCCGGTATGATAATACAGGCAGGGCCGTGATCAGAGGGAGACAGCCCATACATCTGTGGGGGTCTGGGCATCCCAAAGGGCCCAGGCGACGGACCCCAACCAATGAGTTGTTGTGTGGGCAGCCGGCATTCCGCAACTGTGGGGGGGGGGGGCACGAGTTTATTCAGGCCTAGGGCAGCACAAAACCAAAATACACCACTGCATAGACCTCAACTGTTTTTTATCCAACTTTTAAACAAACAACCATTTCCCATACCACTAGAAACTTATTAATAATTTAATGTCTCAGAACTCTGCAATTTTTGGATGTATGTAATAGTCTGGATATGCCACTAATTCCTCTATACTCTCCAAACCATCCTGTGCAACAGTTTGCATTAATCTATATGCATGGAGGGCTGTTTATGATAACTGACCATGACTGTCATGCATTACTTTATATGAATGGTGAAGTATCTACTGTATGGATATGACAATTATTTATGACCATCATGTACCCAGAGCGTAAGGCCTTCCCTCTTCTTGTGGCGAGTACCCCTTCAACTGCTTGGGGCAGCGGCCCTTCTGGTACTCCCGTCTTGATACTGTTTTTTATGGTTTATTCAGTAGTTCTTTTAATACCATACATTGTAAGCCCATCATCACGATACAGATCCTGTCCATTCACAAAAAAAGGTTTTAATATTAATAATGATGATATTTTTAATAATATTTTTAATATAATTTTAATATATGTTGTAAAATTTTTAATATATTCTTCAATATAATTTTCAATATTTTCAAGAATTTCTTCAATATCTTTTACACAGAAAACATTTTTTAGGATGATCAAGATTTTTATCATCAATCATCATGTCTCCTTCCTCAATTTTAGACGGATGTAAATATATATTTTTTCCCGCTCTTCTCTTTTAAGACATAATCTCAATTTTTCACTATCTCGTTTATTTGGCCCTCCGTTTTTAGGTTTTTAGGATTTCAGATTTTTTCTCTTTTTAAATAACTCTGTACATCACCTATACCTTCTGCCTGTTTATACACCAAAAACATGGCCGACACTCTTACCAATTAGAGTGCCGTATTAGCAAGACGTCGGACCGCCCCTTAAGGTGCATATATATACACGGGTGGAGTACCAAGATGGCCACCGCTTCCGACGACGTCCGATGATGAAACACGTTAGGCGGGGCCAGCACACACGTCTGTACGTTCTGACGTCACATCCGGGATCGTGGTTTGGCTGATTGGAACGCAAGCCACAGGAAGAGGAAGGGAGACGTCTCTTCCTCAACATGGCAGCCGCGCTGCCTATCTGCTGGAATTCCGTTTCTTTGCCACGATTAGCCCAGAGATAAGAACATTGTTCACACTTTTAAGACTTTTACCTTTGTTACAAATAAAGTGTTTGCGGTATTACACTATATTGGATTTCCAGTTTTATATACACTCACACACCGGAGGAGAATTTTGCTTGTGGATCGCCACACAGACGGACCGATGAGGATCGGCAGGACCTAAGGGAAGGTGCAGCACTGGCAACCCAACCCGAGCTGACCGGGGAAAGATTCAGCATAGGCGAGCTACCCCTGTAGGGGTACCTATCTCTGGTGAGTGGGGACAAATGGAGGGGAAGTGAAGTCACCGGATTTTCTTGAGAGTGTGTGGAGTCACCGGATTACCTTTACGAATTAATGAACTAACACAAAAAGTCACAGCACTTACATTTTTCCAGCATCAGATTTATATCACCCGGAGACTTTTTATTTCAGCGTGTTTATTGATTTACATCCACATATATGGACAGACAAACCGTACACAGTTTACACATGCTGTGAAACACATTGCATTTGTAGTTGTTATCACTTATAATTTGCTGGGTTATAACGCACAAGGTTTATATATATATACTGTCACTGTATTTTATTAATTTTTACACACTAAAGTCACTTTAATACTTAATTCATTGGTTTTATGTCGGGGGTACCAGATAAAGTTTCCTGTATATTACTGTATATTACAGTATATACACTGTCACTGTATTTTACACACTAAAGTCACTTTAATACTCATTTTATTGGTTTATGTCGGGGGCAACCAGACAAAATTTCTTGTATATTACAGTAGTTTTTTTCAGGGATAGTGCCATCATCCTGTAACGATTCTTTTATACAATTTCCATTTGGAAAGGTCAGAAGGGCAGCTTTCCCCATACTGGTTTTTAAACACCCTGCCAATAGGCACACCCCTATACCCTTAGCGCGGAAAATCTCTCAATATACAAGTCATATGCTATACACATACAAATTTATATATACCAACTACTTGTGATGCATGGCCTTTCTGGCTGCTATGTTTGTGGCTTCCTGTAAACGGACACCTCAAGTCTCTAACCAGGTTGATGATTTCCCAAAAGAGTAATGGCTAAAAAACTAAAAGGCCTTTCATGGAACATCAGAGGACTAAACAACCCCATGAAATGTCTGGCAGTTCTACTTCCTATTAAACGTATGGATGCCTCAGTGGTGTGCTTGCAGGAGACTCACAGTCCTGCGGGACAAACGCCTAAATTCCCACAACGACAATTTAGCTACCAATTTCATGCAACACACTCCTCCTATTCAAGGGGAGTGAGCATACTCATAAGACAAGGAACTCCATTCACAGCTTTAAATGTACTTACAGACCCAGAAGTGCGATATGTGTATATATTATGCTCATTATATGGTTTAAAATGTATCCTAGCGGGTATATACATTCCTCCAGCTCCTCCTCATGGCCCACTATTCGGATATCCCATTGCTTGCCCCACTGCGTTCGCCTGCCTGCTGGGGCAGCTTGGCTTACATGACATGTGGAGCATGAGATATCCCAGGCGAAACAATGCTCATGTTGTTCTGCTATTTGGGACTAGGCAATGGGGCAATGCTCCCATTGATAGACTCACCCGGCTATGGGACCAGGAATATATTGGATCACTCCCCATTTTGGGTGGAGATCTCCTCCTTGGTCTCAGCTAGGAGGACCATTTGGAAACGAAACCCATTCTGGCTGTCCCTGTTCCCGGATCCGGACCCTATACCGGAATTGTTGGAAGGCTTCTTTAGATATAACATTGACTCTTCAGATCTAGATGTGGTATGGGATGCCGCCAAGGCGTATTTAAGAGGTCAGTTTATTACTCTAATAAATAGGATAAAGAGTGACACCGAAGCATGGAAAACATTTGTGAAATCTGAGGTAGAGCGGTCTGAGTCTACATATATTGCTCATCCATCTGATGACACCAAACGAGCATGGCTAGCATCCCAGTCTCTCTCCAGACAAGTAGCGCTACAGGTAGTGGAAAATAAACGCTTCTTCTTAAAACAAAGATATTATGAGGAAGGTGAAAGCACGGGACACATGCTGGCTATGCTTACCAAGTCACAGCAGATGTCCAACCATATTTAGAGTATGGTAGATTCCCAGGGCAATTCACACCAGGCAACCCTAGATATCATTGATATATTCCAGGACTTCTACAGAGAGGTATATTCGTCCGAGATCTGCCCAACTCAGACGGAATTGGATGACTTTTTGGGAAAACATCCCATGCCTCACCTATCAGACTCTGACATGGGAATGCTTAGTGCCCCACTGACCGAAGAGGAACTCATGATAGCATTGGGTCAGGCACATAATGGGAAGACACCAGGAGCAGATGGCCTACTGGCTGAAGTTTACAGGAAATACTCCCCCCAAATGATACCGACCCTTCTCAAAGTATATAATACGACCCTTTATAAAGTTAGACTCCCCCAATCCATGATGGAAGCCATTATAGTGGTGCTATTGAAACCAGGAAAAGATGCAATTTTGTCTGACTCTTACAGGCCGATATCACTGCTTACCTTTGATGCCAAACTACTGACAAAAGTCTTGGCAAATAGGCTGGCCAAGGTTATTCACAAATTGGTGCACAGAGACCAATCAGGTTTCATCCCCACGAGATCCACGGCACACAATTTGTGTACACTATTTCTGAACATACAAATACCAGTAGATAACACTGGACATAGGGCCATTTTCTTGCTTTATGCGGCAAAAGCCATACTTATGGGAGGTGCTGTCCAGATTTGGTTTAGGCCCTGTTTTAATTTCATGGGTTAAATTATTGTATGCCGCCCCTACAGCTAAAATTAGAGTAAACAGGGAGTTTGAATCTTTCTCACTCCACAGGTGCACACGGCAGGGGTGCCCTTTGTCACCCCTGCTGTTTGCCCTAGCATTGGAGCCTCTGGCTATACATGTGCGAGCATCACGGGATATTACTGGTTTCATCCGGGGCTCTCGGGAAGATGTCATCTCCCTATACACAGATGACACGCTGATTTATGTAGGCAACACCCAGGACTCCTTGCAAAACTCTATGCAACTGATTGATCATTTCAGCATGTTATCAGGCTTTTCCATCAACTGGGATAAGTTGGTCCTGATGCCGTTGGATCCTATGATGGACCCTGTCCCAGAGTGTGCCAGGGCGGTTAAAATTGTCTCCTCATTTTGCTATTTAGGCATACAGGTCACCCCAGAACCCCAACAATACCTGGAACTACACCTATTGTCACTACTCTGTGAATTTAAAGATAAATGTAGAGCATGGTCCAAGCTACCAATGGCGGTAATAGGAAGAATTAATCTCATAAAGATGGTATGGGCACCCCAGGTGCTTTATGTGTTCCACAATGCGCCAGTGTGGATACCCCATAAATGGTCCTCCCAAATTGATTCACAATTCAGGGCACTAATATGGCGTAACAAAACTCCTAGGATAAGTCTAAACTCATTACAATTTGGGAAGGATCAATGGGGGCTTGGCTGTCCCTCACTCAAGACACTATTATGTAGCAGCCCAAATACAACATTTTGAGGTCTGGGGACTGATAGACCCTCAGGACCCTGTTTGTAATCTATTGGTGTCTGAGGAGTCTCCTAGTCCAGCTTTGACATACTTAGAAGCTGGGTTTCCTCATTTACCACCAGACTCCCAACTATTCAGATGCTAAACACCTTGTGGTCTTATGTCAGACGTACATTGAATATTAGGGGCAGCTGCCCCTTTACACCCATATGGCGTAACTCTAATTACACAGAAATACTGAAACGACAGGACTTTCAGGCATGGGAAAGAGCGGGGATAAGGTATGTGACACAATTATACACAGGCTCGGTATTCAAGTCTTTTCAAGAAGTACAACAGGAGTTTGCCCTACCCCACACCCAGTTTTATAAATATTTACAACTTAGATATGCTGTCCAGGCCCAAATGCATTCTGTCCCAATGATTCCCACTGAACATCCACTCATGCAAGCGATTCTACTGGAAAGGGACAAGCGTGGAATGATATCCAAAGTATATTCTATCATGCGTCATTCTACACATAACGCCTCTCAACTACCATGCAGGAAAGGATGGGAGAGAGACTTGGGACCTATAGATGGGAGAAACATGGGAGACGTGTCTGGCAGCTGCCCCAGTGGTGTCGGTGTCTGCCTCTCAAAGGCTATCACACATCTATCTACTGCACAGGGCATACAGGACACCAGTGCAACTCCATAGATGGGGTGTTAGAGGGGCGCCACTATGCCCAAAGTGTGAGAGGGATAACAGAGATCTAATGCATATGTTATGGCATTGTCCCAAGCTGCACAGGTATTGGTCCACCTTTGTCTCTATCATCTCACAAGTATATCAATTTAGACTTCAACAGGATCCAACAGTGTGCTTATTGGGCACTCTTGATTAGGAACTTCTTCCATCACCTGAATACTTAGCTGTAATATTATTATTGTATATAGCACGCAAATTGATAGCGCATTTTTGGATAACGTCTCAGGTACCTACTGGGTATCAATGGATTGAACAGATAAATAATATGCTGATTAGAGAAAAAATAACATACCAGCATAGGAAGGCATCAAAAAAATTCTATAAAATTTGGCAGCCTTGGCTGGAGTCGCCAGGTTTGGCACCACATCAACCTGTAAGGGAAAGACTTTTACAAGGGATATCATAAGCACAGACAATATTTTAAAAGTTATAAGCTAGGTATAGGGACACCCGTCAGAGTTATGGTCAAGCTTGTATGGGTCACACGAATTAACCTCAGCTGTATGGTTTTGGGTTGTTCTCTTCTACTAGTTGGTTCTTTACTCACTTATAATGCATCTAATGTAATACCACCTATGACTGAATTGGTGGATTTGTCAGTAGCATAAAAATGTATGATATGTTTGCTAAATATAGTCACCACTATGTTGATGTATCACGCATGCACAGAAGGACATTTATGTCCAAGTTCCTTTATGAAAAGATGTTGTATTGCTATTGCTTCTCAATAAACATGCAAAATGTAAGAAAAATACATTTATTTCATTTGTAAATAACTTTTCAATGCGTTGTGCCATTGATGACAGCTGAAGTGTAAAGAAAACAGTTGCGGTAGGTATCAGTGAGTACTAAAAAAAAAATAACGGTACTCGTAAAAAAAAAAAAAAAAAAATGGTATTGGCGCATCCCTACATTTTGATTTACAAGATGTCTGTATGTTTATTTCTATGCCAGCAGTGGCAGGTGCCATGGGAGGTAAGGGAACCTTTATCACGCATGCTACAAAAAAATACCCCTTCCAAACTAGATGCCCAGGTAAAGTAACAGCACAGCAACAGCAGAAAGCCCTGTCAAACTCTGCTACTTTAAAATGTATCAGATTGATCTCCTAGAATACAGCAGCTCCTAATTTAGTAGGGGCTATTCCTCCATCAGGGTAAGCCATTCAGCAGTAATGTATTTATTCATGGGGTAATACTGTTTTAATTATTTCAATTATGCAAAGCTAAATGTATGAGTGAAATATGCTACAGGAAAAGCATACAAAAAAAAAAAATGGATGAAATAGCTACGCTAGTCAGCCAGGTTATTTTACTAAATGGCTTTTGGCTGTCCAAAGTGGACTCAATAACTGTCTGTCGGTGAAGAGAAGATGGTAGACTCTGAACCCTTTATGTCCAAATAAGGAAGCACAGAATTTTCTTATTAGAGCAGTGTTAAAAATTTCCAAAGAAAAATATAGGGGCCAGCATTGCTGTCCACGCTTAAATTGGTTGTCAACTCTTGGCAACCACTTTAACCTACAGGTAAGCCTATAATAAGGCTTACCTGTAGGTTCCCTGCATATCTCCTAAACCTGCACGGTTTAGGAGATATACAGAGTACTTGCATGTGCCGGTGTCATTGGGCACATATGCAGTGACGAAACGGCCTCCGTACCGTTCCTTCACTGACATTGTGATGCGACTGGCGGCTCCCATGCGCTTGCGCGGGAGTGACATCACGCGGCTCAGGTAAATCACAGAGCTGGAGTCTGTGGCCCCCGAAGGAAGAGGTGCGAAGATGGACGCTTCCTGGAGCGGGGACATCGCGGGACAGCGCGGGCTTCCAATGCAGGTACGTGACACATATTAGACTAGTATGCGATGTATACTAGCCTATTATGCTTTTATATTGCAGGGTAATAAGGAGGAACAAAGAGGAAGTAAAACCCATCAGGGTTTACCTCCTCTTTAAAAATGCTAGTTGTGTGGTTGTAATGCTGACCCCGTGGCTTCAATACTTTAAGTCACTGATCCATGACATGTATGCAGATCAAGAAAGATAAAGCAAAGTCCAGACTTATCTGCTTGCTTCCTCACAGTTAATGATTCAAAAAATGAAGAAAGATGATTGCAGAATGAGAAGTCAACAATGTTGACGAGACCACGTTACCAGGAGCTCATCTCTAGTTATCACTCCTACTGTCTAGAAACTCCCTGTTAGCAAAGCTGAACATTGGGAATTATTGGGACAAATGAATGTACAACACTTTGACATTGAAGAAATTTTCCCCCGATGAAAGTCCAGATTGAACAATGAACCACTTTTATACCTGAGGCGTACTGTATAAATGGATCCAGCACTGGTAAAGCTGAATGTAAGGTAAAACCACTAAATATACTGTTAAAATACGTATATGAGTGCTGTTTTACCTGTCAGTGAGTTGTATTTCTGTCCCTCCATGCTGAGATTTACACAGTTCTGCCACACAACACAACCCTGTCTGGCAGTGTTATAGTTGTAAACCCTCACATATACCCAGTGAAGTGACGGGGCTCAGGTGATACACAAAGATGAAACCAATCCTCCTACATTAGTTGAACCTGTTTATCTGTTTAATTTATAAAGTTTGTCCGAGCTTTCAGAAAACGAGGCGCAGAGCTGAAAGGGTTTGTAAAGTCAGAAGGTTTTTCTTATCTTAGTGCATTCTGTGTGCCACAGCCCCCCTCAGCTCCCCCTAATACTTACCTGAGGTCCCTCTACATCCAGCGATGTTGTATGAATGTCTCGGCTGCCCAGGACTTCCCTCCACAGGACTTCCCTCCACAGCTTGCTATGGGGGCAGCCGAGCCGAGTCACAGCTCCGTGTCCATTCAGACATGGAGCTGTGCCCTGCCCCCTTTCTATTCTCATTGGCTGACTGACTTTGACTGACAGCAGCGGGAGCCAATGAGAATAGAAAGGGGGCAGGGCACAGCTCCGTGTCTGAATGGACACGGAGCTGTGACTCGGCTCGGCTGCCCCCATAGCAAGCTGCTGGCTGTGGGGGCACTCAACAGGATGGAGGGGCCAGGTGTGCCAAAGAGGGACCCGAGAAAAGGAGGATCTGGGCTGCTCTGTGCAAATCCACTACACAGGGCAGGTAAGTATGACATGTTCGTTATTTTTAATAAAAAAAAAAAAACAAGATTTAACAATCACTTGAAGTTGCTCTCAGCAGAGCTCATAGGACACCCCCCCCAATGCACACTGGAACAGAGCTGTGTCGATCACATGCACAATGACACTTATTGCTCTCAATTGAGACAAGTACACACTATGGAGGGATATGCTTTATTCATATTTTATGTCTGAAGAATAAAACCACTTTATAATGGAACTCTTTCTCAGTTTAGGCCGATATGTATTCTTCCTCATATTTTTGGTAAAAAAAATTGCAATAAGCGTGTATTGAATGGTCTTCACAAAAGTTAGAGCGTCTACAAACTATGAGAATTGATTTATGGTTTTATTTATTTATTTATTTTTACTAGTAATGGCGGCGATCTGCGATTTTTAGCAGGACTGCGATATTGCAGCGGACATATTGGACACTTGACACTTTTTTGGGACCACTGAAAATTATACAGCAATCAGTGCTATAAATAACCACTTATTACTGTATAAATGTCACTGGCAGGGAAAAAGTTAACACTAGGGGGTGATCAAAGGGTTAAATGTGTTCCCTGTCAGTGTGTTCTAATTGTGTGGTGGCTTTGATGACTGGGGGAGGAGAGTGTTCGCTGCTCCCATATACTGGAAACATACGATCACTCTGTCAGAATGGGGATCCATTTGTTAACATTCATGGATCCCCGTTTTGTCACTGCGGGGAAGCGATTGCGAGTCTGCCCCACCCGCTGATTGACTCCCCCACTAGCCTGTGACGCGATTCGCGCAGGAGAGCCATGTTGCCGCCGTAAACCATGGCGGGCAGTCGGCAACTGGTTAATGTCCAGTAAAACACTGTCTCACCCTGCTCTGCACATGCTCGGTTGCTCTCTAGTTTTAAAGTGATACTAAAGGCTCACAGTTTATTTTTTAAAAATAATAAACATGTCATACCTCCTCTGTGCAGCGGTTTTGCACAGAGTGGCCCCTAACCCCGCCTTTTGGGGTTCTCCAGCGGTGCTTCCGGCTCCTCCTCTTCTCGAGTGACTACAACACTTCCCTGGGGTCACCTGTACAGGTGTGCTCCCGATCCTGCTGTTGAGTGTATTCACACAAACAGCAGGACTCTGCCCCGCCCCCTGGCTCCCGGGTCACTGGACTTGATTGACAGCAGCGGGAGTCAATGGTGTCAGTAGGGCAGTGGCAGTAGGGCAGGTGACAGTGGCAGTAGGGCAGTGGCTGGTGGCAGTAGGGCAGGTGACAGTGGCAGTGACTGGTTGCAGTAGGGCAGGTGACAGTGGCAGTGACTTGTGGCAGTAAGGTAGTGGCTGGTGGCAGTAGAGCAGGTGGCAGTGGCTGGTGGCAGTAGGGCAGTGGTTGGTGGAAGTAAGGCAGGTGGCAATAAGGCAGTGGCTGGTGGCAGTAGGGCAGGTGACAGTGGCAGTGATTGGTGGCAGTATGGCAGTGGCTGGTGGCAGTAGAGCAGGTAGCAGTGGCGGGTTGCCGACCCCCGCATTAAAGGGAAAAACCTTGAGGGTTTACAACCACTTTAAGCACTGCTGAATTTGTACAGGCCCATCTGCTGACAGCCTTAAAGTGGAATTCAACCCTCCTATCCTTTACAGCCAAGGAAGGTGTTTCTTTTTGATCTGCAACTGCCATAGTGCTGCACGTGATCATTTATGACTTCAGCTATTTGATGGTGACAGTGTGGTTGAGGAAACAAGTGTGATGGTTAGCAATCCTGGCATTCTAGGAATGTAACTGTTTTTCGAAACCATTAAATTGATGGGTTTAGTTCAGCTTTTTGATTTACTTCTGCTGGAGGGGGGTTGCTCAGAGAAAAATGGCAGCCACCAGCAAGAGGAAACAGGAGCAATACTGGAGGCAATTTACAGCACACACTCATTTTGGTAGCGTGATTATTAATGTGGAATTTATGGTCCTTTCTAAGAAACATCATTTTGTTCAAGTTGTTATGGAAAAAATTTGCTTTAGCTACCAATTACAGATCTTACCCCCTCCCCTTTTCCCTGCTTGTAACTGGACAGTGAAGGAGAAGCAGTCCACTGATGAGCTTATCTCTGTGTTTATCTGCTTTCACCTCCTATCAGCATGCTCCTTAGCACAAGAACTAATTGTCTCCATGTGCTTGTTCTTCCTCTACCACTCTGCTGTATAGGGGATTGTAAAGGCCTGATACCAAGTCAGTCCAGGATCTTACACTGCTTGCAGTTAACAAACATGGTCTTAATGGTGTAATAATGAACACAGAGCTGCATTAATTTGTCTTTTATATCTGCTTGAAGTTCAATTTTAACAACCGTTCAGTTATTATTGATGTTCAAAACAGTGAACAATGTACAGTATTTTCTAAAAAGAGAAAATAAAATACATAGACTTAGTAGTGTAAGGCTCCATTTACATGGGACGCTATATCAACCTCCCCTGAATGTTTTTTTTTTGACAACTAGAATCCGGTGTCTAAAATGGCCGTTTTGCATGCCGCGTTTAGCCGTATTTAGCCGGGTTTGCGTCTAGGAGCGTTTTTGTTTTTTTTTTTTAAATATATTTTTATTTTTTTAGAATGGAAACGTCTGTGAACGAAATGGTTCTAGACGCGAGTTACCGCGTTTAGGCGCGTTTAGAAGCTGTTTGGCATTTCAAATGCCTTTGAACTGGTGTCTGAACCCATTTTTTTGCGTTCCAAAAAAAGCCTTTAAACTCAACTGCCTGGAAGCAACCTTAACCACTTCCCAACCAGCGCCGTAAATAGATGGCGGCTAGTTTTGAGCGGCTGTAATGGGATATAGCCTGCAGCTGGGTGGACGGTCAGCTATCCGGGGATAACAACCGATCCAGCTCGGGAGCCGCTCAGCCGTTATCCCCGGGGGCGGGAGGGGACATCCCCCCTCCCGCTGCCTTCCACCACTCTTCTCTGGCCTCCCATCCCACCGGGAGACCGAAGCGACGATCCGGCGTGTCCGCCGGAGGAGACCTGAAGGAAGCCAGAATCGGCTCAGATCGGGTTCTCTTTCGGCAAATTCCGGAAGCGGCGTCATAATGTCACTTCCGGTTTACCCGGCGGCTAACAGCGCCGGTTTTAAAAAAAATGACAGTATTCAGAATCGCCGTTTTTGGCGATCTGAATACTGTGAAGTGCAAAGGAGGGATGGGGGGTCTTTTAGACCCCCCAGCCCTCCCTAAAAGTTTACATTCCTTGCGATCAGAATTTTTTTTTTAAAGAAACAGTGTTAAAAATTAATAAATAAAATTAAAAAAAAAAAAATGTAAAGCGCCACCGTCCCCGCAAGCTTGCACAGCAAAGTAAACGCATACGTAAGTCGCGCCCGCATATGAAAACGGTGTTCAAATCACACATGTGAGGTATCGCTGCGATCACCAGAGCGTGAGAAATAATTCTAGTAAAAGACCTCCTCTGCACCTCTAACCTGGTTACCATTAAAGATTTTTAAAGCATCGCCTATGGAAATTTTTAACCACTTCAATACTATGCACTTATAACAATTTCCTACCAGACCAATTTTCAGCTTTCAGTGCTGTTGCATTTTGAATGAGAATTGCGCAGTTGTGCGACGCTGTACCCAAACAAAGTTTTTATAATTATGTTCCCACAAATAGAGCTTTCTTTTGGTGGTATTTGATCCCCTCTGCGGTTTTTATGTTTTGCGCTATAAACAAAAAAAGACCGTAACTTTTGAAAAAAAAACAAAATTCTCTATTTCTGTCACAAAACTTTGTAAATAAGAAAAATTTCTCCATCACTGATGGGCACTGATGGGGCTACACGGACGGGCACTGATCTGGCAGTACTGATTGGCACTGATGAGGTGGCACTGATGATGAGGCACTTATATGCAGCAATGATGAGTGCTGTTAGGCGGCACTGAAAAGCAGCACTGATGGGCACTGATATGAAACACTGACGGGCACTGATATGCAGCACTGACGGACACTGATAAGCGGCACTGACGGACACTGATAAGCGGCACTGACGGACACTGATAAGCGGCACTGATGGGCACTCATAGGTGGCACTGATTGGCACTCATAGGCGGCACTGGGTACTGATAGGTGGCACTGATGGGCACTGATAGGTGGGCACTAGTAGGTGGCACTGGTGGGCACTGATATGTGGCACTGGTATGCACTGATAGGGGCACTGGTACACACTGATAGGAGCACTGGTGGGCATATGTACAGAAAGGGGCCCATTCCCTGGTGGTCTAGGGTGGCATCTGAAGGTGGCACTAAGTGCCATTCATATTGGGCACTATGGCCCTTACCTGGTGGTCTAGGGTGGTCTCCCTGGTGGTCCAGATCAGCTCCCTGATGGTCCCTGGTCGGCTCCCTGGTGCTCCTGGGTGGGGACATTGCTGGTGGTCCCTGGGCAGGCTCCCTGGTGGTCTAGTGTGGCGATCCGAGGGGGGCTGTGCTGATAAATCATCAGCACAAACCCTCCCTGTCAGGAGAGCAGCCGATCGGCTCTCCACTCCTCAGGTCTGCAGACCTGAGTACAGGAAAGCCGATAAATGGCTTTCCTGTGTTTCACTGTGACCAGCCGTGATTGGTCACGGCTGATCACATGGTAAAGTGCGTCGGATGGAAGCACTTTACCGAGATCGGTATTGCGGGGGGTCAGACTGACCTCCCACACCACTGATCGCTGTGATGCGCGCCCCCCTGGGCGCGCGGCGGCTTGTTATCCTGAGGACGTCATATGACGTCCAGTCAGGATGACTAAACCACTTCCCGGCCGTCGTTCTGCATACGGCAGTCGGGAAGTGGTTAAGTACCGGACTTTGTCGCCATTCCGCAAGTGCGTGCAATTTTCAACCATAACATGTATGGTATCTATTTACTCGGTGTAACATCCTCTTTCACAATATACAAAAAAATTGTGCTAACTTTACTGTTGTCTTATTCTTTACCTCGAAAAAGTGAATTTTTTCCGCGTTTGAAAGACCGCTGCGCAAATACAGTGTGACAAAAAGTATTGCAACAATCGCCATTTTATTCTCTAGGGTGTTTGAAAAAAATATATAATGTTTGGGGGTTCTAAGTAACTTTCTAGCAAAAAAAAATGTTTTTAGCTTGTAACAAATGTAAAAAAGGCCCCAGGTTGGTAATTGGTTAAACGACCATGTGTAAATGTACTGATAAGATAACATAGAGGAAAGTTCAGGG
>BLSH010178275.1:740338-753563 GCA_018402905.1 Glandirana rugosa
TAATCGGCCCTCTTCGGTATAGTGACAAGATGTTAGTAGAAGTTTGACACACACTTTTCATATTTAATCGGCCCTCTTCGGTATAGTGTTTGAAGATGATTGTAGAACAGTGATATGGCTTCTCCCGGCTAATTAAGACTTTTCACACACAGTTTGAAGATGATTTTAGAACACTGCTATGGCTTCTCCCGCTAATTTTTTTAATTGTTTTTTTTAATTATTTTAAGTTATTTCCCTATCCCCATTTCTTTGTAGGGCACCTGTCCGACCCTTGCCCCCATTTTCCTTCCTTTTGCAGACCTCTAGGACTTTTCAGGATTTTTTACAGCAATTTTCAAAACTTTTATAAAACTACCAGAACCCCGGACCCGAACCCAAACTTTTTTTGAAATGTCCGGGTCCGGGTCCCGGACACCCAAAAGTTCGGTACGGACCTGAACTTTACAGTTCGGGTTCGCTCAACTCCACTCTTCATACATAAGTGCATATCCTTCACCAGGTGAAAAATCTGCTATCCTCAATAACACATTACAAGCTCATCGATATTATCTCACTGTTGCTGTTCCTTTTTGTTTCTCCTCTAAATCCTCTTTAATAAGCACTAGATCAGGGGTGCTCAATCTTTTGAAGAGCGAGGGCCACTTTAGCGACTTGGTAACCGGTCGCGGGCCACAATGAGCAGAGTGGGCAGATGGCAGGTCTGTGTCCACTCTGCATATGCAGAGCAGACACGAACACGACCTGTTCTACTCTTTGGACCCTTCAGTCCTATCCTCCCAGATGGAAGGGGATGGATGCCCTTCTGTTTTTTTAAGCGGATCAGATTGGAGCTAGGCGGGTGTAAAATGGTAAATGGAGGGTCTGATTGAATCCACCCAAAATACGGACAGGTGGACCCGATTGGATTGATCGTGTGAAGGGGGCCTAAGGCTGCTTTCACACTGATGCACTGCGGTTTACCTGGACCTTAACTGACCTCAATCTTCACTTCTTCCTCAGGATTCCTGCAGGTATTGCTAGCTGCTGCTGTCCCCCAGGCAGGTATGGTTGGCGGCTGCTGCTGTCCTCCAGGTGGGAATGGCTGGCGGCTGCTGCTGTCCCTAGGGCAAGTATGGCTAGCGGCTGCTGCTGGTTGTCCTCAAGGGCTGATACTGCTGGTGGTGTCTGCTGGATGGTACTGCTGGCTGGTACTGCTGCGGGTCCTGTTGGTGGGTACTGCTGCGGGTCCTGCTGGTGGTACTGCTGGCTAGTACTGCTGGTGGGTACTGCTGGCTGATACTGCTGTGGGTCCTGCTGGTGGGTACTGCTGCGGGTCCTGCTGGCTGGTACTGCTGGCCGGTACTGCTGTAGGTTCTGCTGGTGGGTGCCGCTGCTGGCGGGTATCCCTGGTGGATGGTACGGCTGGTGGGTATCCCTGGTGGATGGTACTGTTGGTGGGTATCCCTGGTGGATGGTACTGGCACTGCTGGTGGGTATCCCTGGTGGATGGTACTGCTGGTGGGTATCCCTGGTCGGTACTGCTGGCACTGTTGGTGTGTATCCCTGGTGGGTACTTCTGGCAGTGTTGGTGGGTATCTATGGGGGGTACTGCAGGTGGGTACTGCTGGTGGATACTGCTGGCACTGTTGGCGGGTACTGCTGGCACTATTGGTGGGTACTGCCTGTATTGGCACTGATGGTGGTTACTGCTGCACTGTTGATGGTTACTGCTGGCACCGTTGATAGGTATTGCTGACCCTGGCACTGTTGGTGGGTATTGATGGCACAGTTAGTGGGTACTGCTGGCACTGCCACAGTTGGTGGGTACTGCTGGCACTGTTGGTGGGTATCCCTGGTGGCTGCTGTCCCAAAGGCGGGTTCGCGACCTGCCTTTAATGAGCATCAGTGTGACAGGAGCACCGGAGGAAGCATGCGGCTGCAGTAGAGAGCAGAACCAATGCTTTCTGTATCTGTTCATAGGCAGAGTACATTTGGTATCACCTGTGACAGGAGCCAGCACTATACAGGAAGTATTAGCTCTGCTTCCTCTAGCGCCAGGTCCTTTCTTCACACTGATGCTCGGGGGTGGCGGGTCAGAAAACCGCGATCTGGGCTTGCAGGAGGTGGCGGGCCACATCAAAGGGAGCCACCATCATGTGGCCCACGGGCCAGCGGTTGGGCAACCCTGCACTAGATACTCGTCCCATATACTTCCCGGCTCACAAAGAAGACTCCATTCATATATCAAGAATCACATTGGGCTTCTTCAGTAGGCCCTACTGAAGAAGCCTATTCATGGGGCGCAATGCATCTAAGAGGAGGAGCCGAGCCCGTAGTGTCACGCTGGATCACGCTTAGTGTGGTGGTGAGCCAGCTACTGCCATTTTATGTGAAGCGCTTTTTAATGTGATTCTTGATATATGAATGGAGTCTTCTTTGTGAGCCGGGAAATGAATGGGACGAGTATCTAGTGCTTACCAAAGAGGATTTAGAGGAGAACCCAAAAGAAACAGCCGCAGTGGGATAATATCGAAGAGCTTATTAATATATTATTGAGGTGAGCAAGTTTTTCACCTCGTGGAGGTTATGCATGTTTGAAGAGTGAAGACACTTGGTGTTTTTTTATCTTTTTCGTATCCCAAAAAAAATTATTTATTGGAGGACTTTGGACACTTTAGAGCACAATCATTTTTAAACAATGGACTTTATGTGCACAGATCTTTCATATTGATATTCATTGTTTTCTAATATATGGTGTGGTGTTGCGCTACACTGTTTCTTTGATATACTAACAGGCTATAGGCTGGACTACACTTGGACTGATCAGGCAACAAGCATTGCATAGGCAAATCTAGCTGCATCATTGTAAAATTGTTCTATAATAAGTCCTGCCCCCCCCTCCCCAAACCAGGGGTGCTACCCTCTGTGTCAAATACTTACCTTTAGTCCCTGATCCAGCGATCTTCTCTACCTTTCCATTGAAAATAGCCATTTTGTACCGCACATGCCTTCTGCAGTTATCCTATGGGGTTGCCATACTCAAAATGAGTGCTTAAAGCGGTAGTAAACCCATCCATTTAACAGTTTAAAAACCAGTTACATTTACGTGCCGGAAATGTAACACTCCCATTGGTTGAGCTCTAAACCAAACTGTCAAACCATCCAATGGCCGGTGTCATAGCTGATCACATGTGGAGCATCATGACAGTTGTAGGTCAAACAGAGGCCAAGATGGCAGCTTCCTTGGCTGAAAATGATAGGAGGGTTTACTACCACTTTAAAGCCTTGTACACACGGGACGATGATCGCACGTACGATCGTGTCAAATCGTATGTTGGCTGTTGTATGTAGCATACTGACTGCACTACACGATCGTACGACCTCAGAAAGAACGTTCAGGTGCATGTAATTAGCATCCAGCCATTCCTGACTTTGGAGCATGCGTGTTTTGCACAATACAACTTTGTTGTACCAACTGCTCTGTACAGACGATACAGCGGTCGTATGAGCGCTTGTTGGTATGACCAAGTTTTCTAGTCTGCTCATACAACTGTTAGTACGACCTGTTGTATGCGATCGTCGTCCCGTGTGTACGGGGCTTAATAGTGTTGTGGGTATGGCTTTCCCATAGTAATGAATGACACACATGTAAAGTACCAACAGGCTATTTTTGGGAGGAAGTAAGAAGATTTACCCTTTACACTTACTTCCCATTTTACATGATACCCATCAAATAGAGAGAAAACAGGGAGAAATCTCAAACACCAACTGTGATAAAAAGCTAATAAACTGTTGAACACTCTATTTAAAACAAAATCATGGTTATGCTATTAAAATCACCGGAGATTAATCACTTAGGCTGGGTTCACCTCTATGTGAATTGGATGCAGCTTAAATTGCATCCAATTCGCAGGACACTTGAAAACACATTGTTTTCAATGTGTCCGGTTCACATATGCCTGGTGCATTCGCACTCCGCATTGCACAAAAACGTGTGCGTTTTTTGTGCAATACGGTGCAAATTCCCAGCCCATTGTGTTCAATGGGAGCGCATCTAACACGGAGATGCACTCCGCACTGAACTGCTCGTGGCCCCTCCCCCCGCAACTGCTGCGCTGTGGAAACGGACGGGAGCCGCCGAACTGTGTCTCCACCCCTTCCCAGCAGCAGACAGGCTGGAGTTCGCACCGGACAGGTGTGAATCCAGCCTAAGACTTAAAATAGATGGAAAACGTGGCTCCCTGTGGTGTAAGCTAGTGGTTCTCAACCCTGTCCTCAAGTACCCCCAACAGGCCATGTTTTGGGAATTCCTCTTAGGCAAAAGCAAAAAACAAAAAAGGTTCCAAGCTCAACCTGCGGACCAGTCTGCCACCAAGCCAAATTTACCTGTCTAACAGTCCAGCGTTTAAAAGACAGGGGATTGGTTACACACATTTGCAAGTGTATGTGTAAGCTGCAGGCCACGACAAGGCTCCCTGTATACTGCTGACCTAACTCTGTATAAGAGGCTTCACAGTGGAAGCACACAAACAATTGAATGGATAGATGAAGGACAGGTGACTGGAGGAGCCCAACCCTCCTTAAAGGTACATGACCAGACACCCAGCCGTGGCCCCATGGCGGCTGCGGCCATGTTTTGGGAATTCCTCTTAGGCCCCTTTCACACTGGGACCGCCCGATCATCAGTGGTAAACCGCCGCTAATTTAGCAGTGATCTACCGCTGTAATAGCAGCGCTATGGCGCCGCTATTTGGGCAGCAGCACGGCACTTTTAACCCCCCACAAGGGGTTAAACAGGGGTTAAAAAGTGCCAGCGCTCGGCGCTCCTGGAGCGGTGTACAGCCGCTTCGGGAGCGCTGCCCATTCAATCTAATGGCAGGGGCGGAGGAGGAGCGGTCTATACACCACTCCCCACATTCCTGAAAAATCATGCTTTCAGGAGTTAAATTTTACTCCTGCACACGCACCGCCCTGAGCCGCCCCAGTGTGAAAGGACACACTGGGTTGAATGGGGAGACGCTTTACAGGCACTATTTTTAGCGCAATAGCGACTGTAAAGTGCCCCAGTGTGAAAGGGGTCTTAGATAAAATAGCTGTCCAAAATACCCAACCATTGATTTAAAGCACATGTGCATGGTAAAGGAAAACCTGCAAACATGGCCTGTTGGGGGTACTTGAGGACAGGGTTGAGAACCATTGGTGTAAGCTACCCACATCATGTAGCAGTGTTTATTTGTACATAATTGGGTCATTGTAATAGCGATTAATCACTATTACATGTTCTTTGTGTGGTTTATGCTATGGGGAGCCATTTGATGAATTGGTTTAATGATCAATTACTACTAAAAAGACTAAAAGAGTTTATATGTTTTAAAAGTGTAGTTGCTCTTTATACTCACGGGCAATTTAAGTATCATATTCATTGTAGCATGGATAAGTATTATGAGTCTTTCAAAATCCCTGTAGCACTTTCTTGCATCTTGGACATTGAGCACGGATGGGTAAGGTGCATATGACATTATTTCTTTGGCCTTTATAAGCATTCCAAATGTTGCAGAATAATATGCATACATACGTGTCTGGACTATTAGCTTTTTCTGTGTTCATTTCTACAATGTAAGATCAATTAACACAATTAAAATGGGTATGGAGAATTGTAGCCCTTTGCTTCTACAATTGATTGGACTAAAGTCATCTAAGGCATTGCCAGTATTCTATTCTGAGACTGTGCACTAAACACAGTTAGACGTGTACAATTCTCATTAAAATTCAATTAGGTAAGGTCATTCTGCGGTTTATCATAGCTGCAGACAGAACACAAACAGTAGTTGAAAGAAACTTTGAAAGGACACAGAAGGCTGGCACACATGTGACTTCATCAACAACATGGAAGTTAAAGTAGATTTTTTTAAAAATAATCCTTTGCAGATTTGCTTTATCTGCATATGTTCTTACCAGGGCCAGATTAAGGGCAACTGATGCCCTAAGCACAACCCAACAATGGTGCCTCCCTTGGCTCATTAATTGCTTAACTGACAAGACATTAAAGCCTCGTACACACGGGACGACGATCGAACGACCGATCAGCTCAAATCGTATGTTGGCTGTTGTATCTAGCATACAGACTGCACTACATGATCGTACGACCAAAGAAAGAACATTCAGGTGTATGTAATTAGCATCCGGGCGTTCCTGCCTTCTGAACATGCGTGTTTTGCACAATACAACTTGTTGTACCAACTTCTCTGTACACGGTCCCGTTGTACGACCGTCGTACGTCGGCTGTTCTAATCGCGCGTACTAACGATCGATTTCGCATACAACGGTTGTTTGTACGACCTGTTGTATACGATCGTCATCCCATGTGTACGAGGCTTTAGACTTGTGTTGAAAGTGAAATAAAACTTCAAAAGTTTTTAAACCTTCAGTTTTCATTCAGTCCTTGGCTGGACCCCTAAACTATAATAAATAAAATATTTTTCATTTTATTTATTTAACAGATTGGGCATGGATCAAAACCAAGCAAGTCTCATTATAGCTGGCCTGGAGACTAAAGCCAGGTACACATTCTCCAAAAGTCAGACGTCCAACAGAAGCCAGTCTAACAACCGGCTTCTGTTGAACGATCCTGTTGGAAAACTAGCATTTGATCAGCGCAGCCAATGGCTGCAAGAGTTGATCAGTGTATTCTGGTGGGGGGCTGCCGGTTAGAATACAAAGGCATAGCAGGAGAGATCACTGCATCAACATTGCTTGCTGCGGGTTGATGTGTCTCTATACCCAGCTTAACTGGTTCCCGACTGGCTCACGTACATTTACTGCTGCACTGTGGCAGAGTAGCACGGATCGCCGTCCCTAAATGTGGCCGCGGGCTGGGCGAACTCAATGTCCACCGGCAACCCACGATCACCTGATATATGAGATGTGCAGCACGTGAAACTACGGATACTGGAAGCCTGTGCTAGCATTTCTCCTGCGGTGTTGCTATCAGTGTGTGAAGAGTGGGAGAAGAGGGTTGCATTGACAATCCAACACAATGGGCAGCACACTGAACACATTTTATAAGTGGTCAGAAACTTGTAAATAACTCATGAAAGAATAAAGTTACGTTAAAACCAAGCACACCATTGTTTTTCTTGTGAAATTCCCAATAAGTTTGATGTGTCACATGACCCTCTTCCTATTGAAAAAACAAAAGTTGGATTCAAAATGGCCAACTTCAAAATGGCCGCCATGGTCACCACCCATCTTGAAAAGTTTCCCCCCTCACATATACTAATGTGCCACAAACAGGAAGTTAATATCACCAACCATTCCCATTTTATTAAGGTGTATCCATATAAATGGCCCACCCTGTAGATCTTTCTTTTGGTGGTATTTGATCACCTCTGCATTTTTTATTTTTTGCGCTTTGAAAAAAAGAGTGACAATTTTGAAACAAAAAAACAATATTTTTTACTTTCTGTTATAAAACACATCCAATAAATTTTTTTTAAAATTCGCATTTCTTCAGTTTAGGCCTGTAGTTCTCAACTCCTGTCCTCGGGACCCACTAACAGGCCAGGTTTGCAGGATAACTGAAATCCATCACAGGTGATATAATTTGCTGCTCAGTGATTGCAGTATTCTAGTCTGCATCCCCCCAAGGTAATACTTAAAATCTGGCCTGTTGGTGGGTCCCGAGGACTGGAGTTGAGAACCACTGGTTTAGGCCAATATGTATTCTGCTACATATTTTTGTTAAAAAAAAAATCTCAAAAAGCGTATATTGATGGGTTTCTCACTTTCAACACCAAAATGGCTAGTTTTAATTGACAACCCAACGGTTAACTGTTGTATATGAAAGGCAACTGTCACCCAAAGTTTGTGACATTTCATTATGGATCTGCGTCACACTTTTGCTTGGAGAAACAGGAACTTGATTATGGTCCTATGCTCTACCACATTGCATTTTTCTGTAGGTGGTGTCAAGTTAAAATCATAGGTAGTTGATTTTGCACCATTGAATACAGACAAATTGGCCAGTACACCCTGCAATTTACAGCTTCCTAGCTCAATTTTTTCTGAATAAAGCCCCGTACACACGGGACGACGATCGCATACAACAAGTCGTACTAATGACCGTTGTATGCAATATCGATCGTTCATATGCGCGATTTGAACAGCTGAACATACGATGGTCATACAAGGGAGTTGTATGAGCAGACTAAAAACTTGGTCGTCCCAACAAGCTCTCATACGACCGTTGTATCGTGCGTACAGAGCAGTTGGTACAACAAAGTTGTATTGTGCTAAATACACATGCTCAGAAGTCAGGAACGGCCGGATGCTAATTACATGCACCTGAACGTTCTTTCTGTGCTCGTACGATCGTGTAGTGCAGTCAGTATGCTACATACAACAGCCAACATACGATTTGACACGATCGTACGTGCGATCCTTCGAACCGTTAGTAGAAGGCTTAAGGCTCAATACTTATCAGCATCCCCTCGTATATTGCAGATTTATGTTTTTTTTTAATGAACTCTTTTTCATTTTTTTTTTACATTTTTCTTTTGTTCACCTCAGTAAATAGTAATGAGATATAAGAATAGACAATCAGACTAGTAGGCGTAAAAAGTAAATACTCAAAAACAATGACTTTCTTTAAATGCAACTTGGGGGTCTGACGTCACTGACTTTGTTCCCACGCTGTCACAGGAGTATCCCTGCTTCCCGCTTTTCTCTGGGTTGGTGCTGCTAGCTGCACACTGTGGACTGCATTTCCAGCGTCTGTGATAATGTGGTTCCATTAGAAGACCACCATATTAAGATGCTGTTGACAGGCAGTTGTTCTTCTGCTGCATGTGAGTTGTCAATTGTCTTTTTATTCAGTCAAACACAAGACATACTTATTCATTAAATATATGTTTACTACACTTAGATCACACTCTCTGCTGTCTGTTTGTTTTTCCCCTGAACATACAAGTGTATGGATGTGGTAAATGTGTGATGAATGGCTCTTTCTCTTTGAAGGAAAAGGAATATTGTTGCAGAAAGATACTCAGATAGCAAGGACAACTTGACAAAAATTTGTGGCAGTGTTGAATTGTAAGTTTTGTTAACTTGCGCGGCAAGTCTCTAGCAAAAGCAAAGTTGCAATGGTGAGTCTACAGCAAGAGCTCTGCAAGTCTACAGCATGACAATTCAGCCACAGTGACCCCTGTGGTGGGATGACTATTGCACAACATAACTGAACCAGAATTTGCAAGGCAAATCTAGCAATAGCTTGGCAAGTCATTTTCAAACTTGCAGCTTTCTTGCTATCTGGGTAATGCATGTTAATCGTTCAAAGAAATATTCTAACATACCTGAGAATCTCTGCACATAATCATCAACACTTCCACCACTCAGAAGTGCTTTCTTAACTACTTCAGCCCTGGAAGGATTTACCCCCTTCCTGACCAGAGCACTTTTTGCGATTCGGCACTGCATCACTTTAACTGACAATTGCGCGGTCGTGCGACATTGTACCCAAACGAAATTGACATCCTTTTTTCCCACAAATAGAGCTTTCTTTTGGTGGTATTTTTTGCGCTATAAACAAAAAAAGAGCAACAATTTTGAAAAAAAAAAACAAACAATAGTTCTTCTACATATTTGTGGTACAAAAAAAAAATCGCAATTTTCATTTATTGATTGGTTTGCGCAAAAGTTGCCACGTTCACAAACCATGAGAATTAATTTATGGCATTTTTACTTTTCTTTTTTATTACTGGTAATGGCGGTGATCCGAGATTTTTATCGGGACTGCAATATTGTGGCGGATATGTCGGACATTTTTGACACTTTTTTGGGACCAATGACATTTATCATGGGACCACTTTTTTGGGACCGATGATCAGATCTTTAAATATTCACTGATTACTATATAAATGTCACTGGCAGGGAAGCCGTTAACCTTCAGGGGGCAATCAAAGGGTTAACTGTATTGCCTAGGCATGTTCTAACTGTATGGGGGCTGGGTTGGCTGGGGCAATGCAGATCTAACTGATCCTGATTACAAGGATCAGTAGATCTCTGTCATGCTGCCTGTCAGAACAGGGAACTGCCGTGTTTACATCGGCGGTTCCCGGTTCTTCCTCTCTGGAAGGTGATCGCGGATCACCTTCAGACATCGAGTCCGCCCGAGCTGCGGCTGCACGGATCGATGTTTATAGATGGTGATCTGCATAGTGGAGCTAACTTGCTGCAGTAAATGTACACGAGGCGGTCGGCAATTGGTTAAAGCGTTTGTTAACCTAAAAAAAAAAAATATAGATCCTGCTCCCTTAGAGCATGTCATACAGCACGGTGCTTGTGCTGTGTCATTTGGCCCCCCGTATCACCTAAAAAACCTGGTTGGTCCTGCCTGGCTATACCCTCCCCCCTGTAAACTGACCATGGTATATCATGGCTGCTCAGCCCTGAAACTGTGGTCAGTTTACGTGCCTCCGTCATCCGCAGCTCTGCTCTGTCCTTCTCTGTCCTCCTCCCCCCTCCCCTTGCCTGTCTGCTTGTGTCAGTGCCCACCCCCTCCCCTCCTGTTGCTCTCGTATTTACAATAAAATCATTCCATCCCCTCTGTAACATAATAATCAGTGTCCCTGTGTCTGTGTTATATAAAAAATATGTCAATCTGTACCTATATCAGAGTGGCTCCCAGCGATCATGTGACTACTCAGCTCTCCCTCTCCTCTCTTCCCCTCCTCCCCGACTGACATCAGTGGGAGTTCTCGGGCCCCGCCTGCTGTAGCTGTTAGCCGGGAAGACGAGAGAGCCAAGGAGTCACCTGAGTGCTGGGAGCCGCTCTAATATCGGTACATATTGGCATATTTTTTATATAACACAGACACAGGGACACTCAGGGGAGGGCTGGGCCGGGGGGCAGGGTGGCAATTGCCCCCCAGGCCACCCTAACTTACATTCAAAATGGCTGACGGCCGGTGCTGCTCACACTTTTTTCTTCTTGTGGATGAAGGAAGTAGGGGCCAGGCTGCATTGGTGGGCACTGGTAAGGCTGCATTGGTGGGTGGTGAGCCTGCATTGATGGGCACTGGTGAGGCTGCATTGGTGGGTGGTGAGGCTGCATTGATGCATTATTTTTGTTAAAGCTCCTTTGTTGCTATTAACATTAAATTATGTTACCACATTGTATCATATTTGTCATGCTTCATAACCTCAATATCCGTTATAAAACCAGGTGGGCATGGATGGTGAGCTGATTCGGTGGTTCAATGGGCCACTTGACTGGACTTATCCCCCAGGCTTAAGGCTGCCAGCCCTCCCCTGGGGACACTGATTGTTATGTTACAGAGAGAATGGGATGATTTTATAGTACTGGGCTGACAACCACTTTAAAGCTGGTCATACATGGATAGAAATTCAGCAGGGACCGGCCAAATTTCAAACCATGTATGGGCACCCTGGTTGTACACAAGTCGATCTATTGATAAACTTGTGTACAGCCAGCCTTTTTGTTTTTTCCTGAACAATTAAGGGTTGATTTACTAAAGCTTGAAAGTGCAAAATTTGGTGCAGCTCCACACAAAAACCAATCAGCTTCAAGGTTTTATTGTCAAAGCTTAATTGAACAAGCTGAGGTTAGAAGCTGATTGGCTACCATGTAAAGCTGCACCAGTTTTTGCACTCTCCAGCTTTGGTAAATAAACCCCTTAGTGCTGACGGCTATAGCCAGCAAGACTAATCAATGTATTCTGCCAACAGGGAAAGCTTTCTGCGCTCCCCACCGGCAAAACAAGATAGCGCTGTGAAAGGGATTACTCCATCAACACCGACTGTATTGATGGGGCTGAGGAATCGTTACATTTTCTTTTTTTCCACCCATGGTGGCGGGAAGGAAAATGGCCTAATCTATGTCCTGCCTTACACATATATAGGTCAATCAAACCAAATGATACCTAACCGTGTTCCATTATTTGCATTTATCAGACAACCCCAAAAGCATTAGGATTCACATAGGCTTTTCTGCTATACAACTAGTACACTACCACCCAAACATTTGTAAAAGAATGCCTTCAATTAATTTCAAGAAAAACTCCAGTAAGGATCATTAGGACAAGTGCCTTCTAATGATTTATGGTAATGGTTTGTAGCTTAAACCCACCGCTTCAGTCCTCTTCCATTTTATCCTTGCCTTTTATTAAGCCTATTAACAAAGGGATATACAAAATCCAAGAAGCACTTAGCTTAAAACAGTGACACTTTGCTAGTATCTCTGGGGTCACCCTTATTTATAGCTCTTGTTCATATCTACACCAAGATGTCCTCTTCCTACTACTTAAACTACTTAGGTCACAGCTGAATTCGTGTTCAACTGTGTGTATGTTTACAACTGGGTTCATTGCATCTCACATTACACTTCCATATGGAAAATTAATCATGAGATAGTCACTGGGTGAAGCCAAATGTCACTGCTAACATTCAACAAATTAATTTGCCTTTCTCTTCAGCAGAAGTGAGAGGCTTCAGATAAGCCGGGATGTCTTAAACATGCCTGCCAAAGAATAAACAAAGGCTTTCTGATGCGTTGCAGGCTGCTTGCACCCCATAAGGTTTTCAGCTTTAGGCCTAAGTTGGGTCAGGAAGGAGAGACCTTTACAACACGCTACTCTGTTAACTCTCTCTTACCTATAAACCTGTTGGGTCTTTTACAAAGTTTAAAAAGTCACTTTACAATACTTTTATTTTTCCACTGTCCTGGCATTTTAGGGTTCTGTTGTCATGCCTGATATTAGATATACTTAATATATATATATACTGTATGCGTGCGTATACATATTTATATATATATATATATATATATATATATATATATATATACTCAAAATAACAATATAGGTTGCTAAAGTATATCTAAAGGCAAAACTTTTTTTTTTTCATTCTGATTAGAGTAGGGGAGGGTTAAAACTGCTCTCAGATTTTTTTTTTGTCTCTCATCAGGGAGATTTTCTTTTACCTCCTATCCTGTAAACCAGTAGTTCTCAATTCCGGGCCTCAGGACCCACCAACAGGCCAGATTTTAAGTATTACCTTGGGGAGATGCAGACTAGAATACTACAATCACTGACCAGCAAATGATATCACCTGTGATTCATTTCAGTTATCCTGCAAACCTGGCCTGCTAGTGGGTCCTGAGGACAGGAGTTGAGAACCACTGCTGTAAACTTACAGAAAGTGAGAGTATATCTTTCCAATATGAGACAAT
>BLSH010178275.1:778804-803785 GCA_018402905.1 Glandirana rugosa
TTGAAAAGAAGTATTTAAAACCGGTTTTAAATATGACAATATATAGAAACCATTTTTATTGGGTTTAATCACATATAATAAACTAGAAACACTTTCAATATCTCAGATGTTCGATACCACGGTTAGTGACTTATAACTAGTGTGGACTACGTGACTACCGGATAGAGTAAAGAACTCCGAGATTGTTCTGTCTTTTCATGTTTATGGGGGGTTTACTGGGGAAAAACCTTTCATCTGTCAGGTTGCATAAATCATTCTCCGTACCGTTCAAAAAACTTCAACAGTAAAAAAAGGGTGTTAAGAAACGTTTTACTTCTAAAAAAAAAGTCAAAAAAAAAGTGTTTTAACAGTATAATTGTCCAATAAAGAGTGTGGGTCGTATACGTATGGTGGTTAATGTGGGGTTTTGTGTAAGAAGATGAGGAGGACTCATCAGGTGTGATCAATATTCAGTGATTGGCACCATAGCTTGTAGACTCTATAACTTTCACAAAGATCAAATAATATACACTAATTTGGGTTATTTTTACCAAAGATATATAACAGTATAAATTTTGGCCAAAATTTATGAAGAAAAGTTGCTAATTTGCAAAATGTTATAACAGAAATAAAGAAAAATGCATTTTTTACAAAATTTTGGGTATTTTTCCATTTATTGCTCAAAAAATAAACACCCCAATGGTGATTAAATACCACCAAAAGAAAGCTATGTTTGTGGGAAAAAAAGGACGAAAATTTCATATGGGTAAAATGTTGCATGAGTGAGTAATTGTCATTCAAAATGTGAGAGTACTGAAAGCTGAAAATTGGTCTGGTTAGGAAGGGGGTTTAAGTGCCCAGTGGTCAAGTGGTTAATACACCACTCAAGGAACAGGCATCTGGCAATATTCAGGATGGAACTTTGGGTCCCCACTCTCCAGCACTTCACTCTGACTTCCAGATGATGATGGAGGTCTTTTCCAAAATGCTCTCCAAGGGCTTAGCCCAAACAGCCACCCAAATCACATCTGTTATTCAAGCTGATCTACAATGTCTGGGAGCCCGGATTGACGCAATAGAACATAAAGCAGACCAATCAGTGGCCAGAATCAACCAGAACACGGCACGTATCCATTATCTACAAGACCGATTGGACATAGCACTATCCAAAATAGACGATCTGGAAAATCGTTCCAGACGCTACAACTTTCGGATTAGGGGCCTCCCAGAGGCTGTCTCTGATGTCTGTGTTGCAGTACGAGACTTTGTCAAGGAAATCATTCCGGGCATCCCTGAACACCGTCTAGAACTCGACAGGGTCCATAGAGCACTCCATCCACCACGCTCCGATAGATTACCTAGAGACATTGTGGTGAAACCCCATTTTTACAGTGTAAAGGAGGAGATCATGAAGGTCTCTAGGAACTCTCCCAACCTTTCCATACAAGGTCATCCCATTAAAGTTTTTGCGGACCTGTCTCCTTCCACCATCCAAAAGAGAAGAACCCTGAAGCCACTGCTGGAAGTCCTCTCCAAGTCAACCATCAAATACTGGTGGTCTTTTCCATTCCGCCTGTCCTTTAATTACAAACGCAAGAATTATGGCTTCTCTACCTTTCAGGATGCGGAACAATTGCTGATTAAACTTAACCTCATCTCCCTGGACTCTTCCTCTACCTTGCTTCACAAAAATACAGGCTCCTCCAAGTGGCCCTCTCCACAGAGCCCAGTTCTTCCAATCTGGCGGAAACAGCAACCCAAGCGTGCCAAGGACTCTCATCCTCCTTTACTCCTTAGCCATGAACCCTTATTGCTGTCTCTTGTTTTCAGCGGCACTTGGGTTCCTGAACTTTATAGTGTCTACCTTTCCATATTGGGTGACTCGTATATTTTTCCAATAATAATTTGCTGGGGCGACCAGTTTTTGGCTCTCCCCCCTTCGCCCTGCCCCCCCCCCAGTTTCTGTGATTCTCTGGGGGGGCGGGACGGGGGGTGGCCTTCTGCTGGCGGTTCAGTCAAGCCTTTTCGCATTTGACTACCGGCGTATATGTTATTGTTCTTTTTATTTCCGGCAACCCCTATTTGCCTAGGTTGGTTAGCTTACAGTTGAACCTGATGTTATTATAAGACTTTTTCTGGGGGGTCCCCTAAAGTGTCCTCAATTTGAATAGTTGAGGGTCCTGGGATTCTCCAGAATTACTGTTCTCAACACTAATAGTTTTTTTATTTACAGGGAATCCTCTGCTCTTCTTATATGTTTTGGGGCTAAGGTATTGGCCGGAGCGGATGTCATGCTCCTCCCTCTGTCTCCGGGAACCAAATGTTGGTAATCCCTCAGACAGTTGTATTTCTGCCAAGTTGGCAGACATGTTGTTGTTACTTCCTGAGATTGGAGGTGACTCTTAGACCCCCCAATGTCAAGATTTTGAGGGGGCTTGCGGCAGGGCTATGCCGCTCCCCTCCCATGTTCTCTGCTCTTACTTTCTTTCTTCTGTTTCTTCTTATCCTACTCCATTACTTTCATCTCAGGCACCGCAGGGCAAGCTCCATCCTTTCTGCTCCTAGATTCAGGTAAGCCCTCATTTAGTGATGCATAGATTTCGACTCCCAAACCATGACAATGTCCACTAATCCCCCAACCTTCCTGAGAATAGCAACACACAACTTCCAGGGCCTTAATTCCCTCGTGAAGAGGAAAAAATATTTTACACTAGCCCATTCCCAGCACCTGGATGAGCTCCTTCTTCAAGAAATCCACTTCCCTGAACAGTATAAACCTAAATTTATACATTTTAAATATCCCAATTTTTTTTCTGGCAAATGCATCAGACAAGACTAGAGGTGTGGGAATCTTCTTTGCTAAGCATTTAGCCTTCGCCCCCCTGAGAGAAATTAAAGATCCAGAGGGCAGGTATATCCTACTAAAAGGGACTTTAGGGGGCTTAATGTACATTTTTATATCATATTACACCCCAAACCAAGGCCAAGTGAAATTTCTCCACAGTTTGTTTAACCTCATTATGCCCCACCTTGAGGGGACTGTGATATTGGGGGGGGAGATTCAAATACATCTTTAGACCACATGCTTGACAAGTCGGGGTTAGGCCACCCCTGTCTGCTTCGTCCTCCAAAACATAGCCTTAAACTCGCCAAGTTTCTTCACTCGTTAGGGTTCATAGATATCTGGAGAGAACTCAATCCTAGGGTGAGGGAGTTATACCCATTTCTCCGCTCCTCGCAAGAGCTTGGCAAGAATAGGCCATATTTTTGTTCCAGCTCTTGTCACCCCCATGATCTCCAAATCCTACATTAGAGACTCTCCCTTATCAGACCATTCGTTAGTTATAATATGTATTAAAGCTTACCTAGGCCAAAGGGGGATTCCCCAATGGCGCTTGAAAGAGACCCTTTTAAATAACCCGGTTCATTACACCTTGTTAGAAAAAGAACTCAAAGAATATTTCCTAAGGAATGATATTGGGGAGGTCTCATCCCCGATACTCTGGGCAGCCCACAAGGGGGTGATTAGGGGCAAGATTATCCAACTATCTGCCAGGCTTAGAAGGGAGAGGAAGCTTGACATAGAGAATCTAGAGCGAGTTTTACATGATCTCGCCAGATCACACAAGAAAAACCCAACTCCCCAATCCAAGGTACAGCTGGAAGCAGGGAAGGTAGCTCTAAACCTTGCCCTGACCACTAGTACAGAGAAACAAATTCAATGGTCCATAGCCCATTCCTATTTACAAAAAGACCAAATAGGTCCTAGGCTGGCTGCCAGGTTGTCCGCTAGATTTCGGTCCTTCTCCTTTCCAAAGATCAGGGATCTCTGGGGGGAACTAACTCAGAACCCTCAACGAATTATGGCTCTTTTTCAAAACTTTTATGCCAAACTTTATAAGTCGGGGAAAACAGCTTCACCCTCGCCCCTCGCTTCTTTTTTAAATACCATTTCTCTCCCCAAACTCTCGGAGGAACATATAATATCTCTGGAACAACCGTTTACTGATGCAGAAGTCCTAGAGGTAATTAAAAACCTCAAGAAGGGCTCAGCCCCTGGCCCTGATGGGTTTTCTACAGGCTACTATAAGACTTTTGGCCCAGTAATTGCTCCTTATTTAACAAAATTTTTCAAATCTCTACGGGTAGGGTCCATGCTACAGAACGAGGCCAACAGGGCCTTTATTTCAGTCATCCCCAAACCTGGTAAAGACCACTCGGACGTTAGCAACTATAGGCCTATTTCTTTAATCAATAATGACCTTAAAATTTTGACAAAAATTTTGGCCAACAGATTGTCCAAGTTTATAGGTAATTATGTCCACAAAGACCAGGTGGGCTTTATCCCGGGAAGGCAGGGCCCGGATCAGATCCGCAAAGCGGTGGACATCATCTCTCTCCTCAATTCGAGTTGGGATGGGGGTCCACGTCAGGAAGGGTTCCTTCTATCTGTGGATCTACAAAAAGCCTTTGACACGGTTGACTGGACGTACTTATTTGATATCCTCCACAGATGGGGTTTCGGTCCGAAATTTCTTCAGACTTTGAGAGCCCTCTATTCAAACCCCAGCGCCCAGGTAAAACTTCAAAATTATTATTCAGACCCTTTTACTATTTATAGGGGAACTAGGCAGGGATGTCCCCTGTCCCCTTTAATATTCGTGATTGCAATGGAATCTCTTGCAATTGCTATTAGAGATAACCCAGACATCCAGGGAGTGAAGTGTGGAACCCGTACGCACAAATGTGCGTTATTTGCAGACGATCTTCTTTTGTTTATCTCGTCTCCACTCACCTCTACCCCATGAGTGATTCGCCTCCTTCAAGATTTCGGGGAGGTCTCTGGGCTATGTGTAAATTGGTCCAAATCAGCAGCATTGAATGTCTCTACTCCAGAGTGCATCGTCTCAGGGAGCTCTATAGGTTTACCTGGAATGCCAATCACATACCTTACCTTGGGGTCAATCTGGCAGCCAGCATCAGCCATCTGTATGACGTCCACTACCCTCCTTAATTCAGAAAATTATCAGATGATCTTTCCAAGTGGGATCAGGAGGGCCTCTCCTGGCTGGGTAGGATACAATCAGTCAAGATGACCCTACTAACCAGGATTCTTTATTTCTTTCGAGCACTCCCTATCCCTATTAGGAAACCTCAATTACAAAAACTACAATCGCAAATTTTGAAATTCATCTGGGGCCGTAAAGGTTTCAGATGCTCTGCTAATGTCTTGTACAGAAGATGTGAACATTGTGGCCTAGGACTCCCACACCTCTACAAATGTTATCAGGCAGCTCAATTAGCCCAGTTTTCAACCATTTTTGCTAGAGAGGATAAACCTGATTGGATAACGATAGGGACGCAAGCGGTACCATTAAACACTATCGATTTCTCAGTGGGGGCTCCCCATAAACTGAGGACCCCAATCCTTGCCCCTACCCTGTCCCATTCTATAGCCCTTAGCGATTTAGTTCTCAAAGCCCCCAATTTTATTTCAAATCTCCGCCCCCTCAAACACCTCCTCAATTCCCGCCAGGCCTAGACATCTGGGCCTTTCAGTGGTGGACAAACAAGGGCCTATTTCGAATAGGTCACTTTTTGACTTCCACAGGTCCCTTGACCTTAACTCATTGCATTAACAAATTAGATATGCCTCTTACAGAGCAGTTTCGCTTTCAGCAAATACATAATTTCCTGACCTCTTGGTGGAAACTCAGAAATGATTCTGCAAGTGTTACCCCTTAAGGAAAAATGGTGCTCTGAGTTAGAGGATCAAAGAGGAGGAATTTCCCTGATTTATGCATCACTGGTGGAGAGCCCAGACAAGCCTCCCTTTGCGAGAAAATGGGAAAAGGACTTGGAAGTGGATTGGGAGGCGGACAGGTGGAGTTCTTTGTTTCAGAGATCCTTCAAAGGGATAGTTAATATTGCTTTAAGGGAGGCAATTTTAAGGTATTTATCCGCTGGTACTTGGTACCAACCCGGTTGGCAACCATGTTTACAAATTCCTCTGGCCTCTGTTTCAGGGGTGCGGCATCATGGGCTCCTTTTTCCACACTTGGTGGGAATGCCCACGTATGCAGGGTTTTTGGAATAGAGTATTCCACTTGAGCTCACGGGCCAACCGATTGCTCAGAACCCAGAAATGGCCCTTCTTAACTCCAGACCTGACGAACTTTCCAAACCCTTCTTTAAATGTACCCACTTCATTCTGTTGGGTGCTAAAATCACAATTGCCAGGGCCTGGAAACGTCCCTCAGTGTCCTTCGCTGCGGCTAAACAGAAAATCTCCTATATCATGATGCAGGAAAAGCTCACCAACATCATTTTGGACTCATCACTAAATGTGACCTTGTCTGGGATCCCTGGAGGAAATATTTAAAACTCCCTATGTGACCCATGTCTCTCTCACTTTCTCACTAGGCTCCCTGGTGCTACCTACCTCTCTTTCTCTTCTTCTTCACTTTATTTTCTGGTTGCTGTCTCTTTTACAGTCTCTTGCTTTATTGTTTCACATTGGATGTCTGGGTGTTGTCAGCGTATGGTTAGCGCAGTCCTATCCCAATCTTGTGGTTGGGAGCAGTTGATGGCAACATCTCCAAGCAATTATGTCTCCAATTTTGTACTTGACTTGTTAGTTCATAGATTTATGTTCAGCGGTTGTTTTGATCGTGCTAGGCCTTCATGAAGTACCCAGTTGTGTAATATTTGGCTTACATACATCTCAACGCCGGGAGAACCTCCTGCCATGAGGTTAGGGACAATTGGAACGCCCCATTCCACAGCTAGCTCCTGTTGGGGGTGGAGTGGGGGGGGTTTCTTCCCCCCTTTTTTTTCCCTATTTCAGAACTCCCGGTTTAAGCATTTCCCCTTGATTGCTCTTTTTGCTTATATTTTTGACACGGGTTTGCTCTTCATGTCTGCCAGCACGACTTTGGCTTAGTGAGGCCAAGCCTTATGCAATATTACTTTCCAATGTGTTTTGTTTTGGATATTGTGGTTTTATATCTATTCTTGTAAAAACCCAGTAAAATCATTTAAAATAAAAAAATAAACCGACCATTAAAATTATAGACTGATCATTTTTTTGTCGGTGGGCAAATGCACAAAATCAGCATTCAAATACTTTTTTCCCTCACTGTATCTATCTCCTTTCACTGTACATAATCTCTCTTGTGCTACAGATACCGTATATACTACTTACTAACAATACAAGTTGAGTTTCTGTGTACCTTACAAAAGAGATTTTGGGTTATGAAAATCTTTGTCCTTCTTTGTACATTCAAGGAATTTAACTTTTATTCTAACCTTTTTAAAAGTATATACAGTAGACTGAGTGTGCATGTGCAACAGTGTTGCCAACCTACCAGATTGAAATTTACTGACACGACACCAAAAATTTACTGGCACAGCCGAGTTTTTACTCACATTTCCGAAAGTTACAAAATTATAGTTTTAAGTGCAAATTCCAGTATTTTGGCTACAAACAAGTACAATATGCAATTAACAATATGAATTAAAGTAGATAGTAAGGCAAAAAACATGTCTTATTTTATTTTCAATATAGTAAGTAAGTAGCTCAGGGACAGGAGTTAGGAGGGCAAGAAATTAGAATGGGCGGCACACGCACATGAAACTGACTCTCACAGTCACAATGACAACAATATGCAGCAGCACAGATGACGATGAGGCCTCAATGACACATCCACTCCTGAGCCACAGTGAGCCACAAGCCAGGTGGTCCCTCCAGTCCACTCCAGTCCAAACAGCACTCAACTCCCAGCTTGCCTTGCTCCCATACCGCTGACACGCACATGAGGCTCTGCCCGCTCTGCTTGGCTCCCTTGCACCATGACATCAGGCATCGCCTCTGCCAGAGCCACCCAAACACACTGTAGCAGGCAGTCGGATGGTCTCGGCCAGCTCCAGACTGAGCCTAGCATTACAGCCATATTTTTTACTGGCAACCTTTTTCCTTTTACTGGCGTGTACTGGCAGTAGAAAATTGCCTGTTTTTTACTGACTGCCAGTAATAATACTGGTGGTTGGTAACACTGATGTGCAAACACCATATAATGATATTGTAATAGGTTAGGGTGTCTATAGACAACAGTAGGCAGCTGGAAATGGAGGTATAAACCCTACTATTTCATAAACTTTAGGAGGAGGTTTAAGAGACAGGGAGAAAAATGGGAGAGACAGTACTGAAGTGTAATATTTTCCTCTGATAATATTGAATTATTGTATCAGATAAGCAGGATGTATCTGTACATACATCTATTCGGTTGCCTAAAACTAATCCTGGTCAGAAACCGATAGTAGAGTCTCAAGCGAAAAGCAGGGAAGGATGAAATCTTCTGTCAAGGTTTTATTGTCTGCATTTCCATTCTGCATTTGTACTGGTGATCATTGTCCCCAGAACAAGGGTTAAGGGGAAATCGCCCAATAACAACACCTGTATTGGGGAATAGTGTCCAAGAAGGAAATTTCCTCTAATTTTAGGAGATTTCCTCTTTCAGACAGGAAGTAAAGGGAACTTTCCCCAATGGTACACAGACCGCTGGTATTGAAAAATGTCCTCCTTCATTTAGAACGGTAACTGCACACATTCTTCTGGCTGCCAAATCAATTATAGCAAAACATTGGAAGAAAGATCTAGCGCCTAACATTTCTGGTGTTATTGCAGTCATTAAGCTTATTTATGAGTACGAACATTCCTTGTCGTTGAGATCTGACTTACAGAGCACATTTAAATCTAAGTGAGAACCATGGGTTAATTGGATTATATTATATTATTATTGATAATTCGTGACCATATATTATTGTCTTTCTTATATGTACGCTTTATGACTCTTATTCTTCACTGTTTTTTTTTTTTAATTATATTTACTCCATGGGTGGCTTGGTACTGTGTGAATGTGACCTTTTGGATATGCCATATAGCTACTCTGGTGACTCCTTATATCCTTTTGTAAACTTGTCTTTGTTAAAACTCCATAAAATATTAATTGACGGAAAAAAAAATCCAACATTGGTTTTAACCCTTCCCTACTCTCCAAAACCAAAAATGAACTTTTGGCTAAACATGCACTTAAACACATGTGGAGAATATATCTGTCTCCACACAGACCTTTTGATAGATCTCTCTCTAGGTACAGGCGGTCCCCTAGTTGCAAACATCTGACTTAAAAATGACTCCTACTTACAAACGGAGGGAGACAACAGGAAGTGAGAGGAAATCTCCCCCTAGAAAGGGAAATTCACTCCTGTAAGAGTGATTATGAGAAAACGGTGTCTCCACTGGAGCTTTATCACTAATCCTGGTTTCCCCAACAACCCAAAATGTTCAAAATCCAATTGTCATAGGTACAGAAAATTAGATGAAATCTTCTGAACAGGGATACAGCATTACAGGGGTGTTAACCCCTCCCTATGCTACCCAAAAAACATAAAAATTATTATTTTGGCTAGAGTTAAACTTAAAAAATGTACCTGTTCCGACTTACAAACAAATTCATCTTAAGAATGAACCTACAGACCCTATCTTGTTTGTAACCCGGGGACTGCCTGTATAGGGATGTCTTCAGACTGTAGCAGTGTTAGTTTAACAAAGAGGTTTAGTTCTAAACCCTTGCCAAGAAGCTCCTGTCAATTTGTGCTGTGTGAAATGGAGACTTTGTGATGCCACAATGTTTTTTTTATATCAAAACAAACTTTATTCTGCATGTATAAAGCACCTTCAATGTGTTTTGTAACTGCTTAGACTAATTCATCAGATCTGGTGCACCAAGACTCCTCTGCATTCCTTTTAGGAGCATAGAGCAAAATGTTAGCAACACTTCTCAGTAATATTGACACATATTGTTGAAGGGGTTATATGCTTACAAAATGCATTTCATTTTTATATGAAAGACATTGGGTTTGATTTACTAAAGTCAAATAGATTGTTTACTTTACAAAATAAGTTGCATTTTGCAAGGGAATTCTGTCCCCTCCCACCGCTCGCCAGTGTTTCTCGAGCTTACCGTTTCCACCGGTTCGCCAGAGAAATGATCCGGCGGGTCAGGCTGGCTGCTCCCATAGGCCATCAAAGAGTTAACACTCTTTGATCAACTCTACGGCCTTGGAGGACCGGAGAGACATCATGATGTATCTTCCGGTCTAGGCTGGAAGAAAATATATATATATTTTTTTAAAGCGAATGATCAATATATTTGATCTATTGCTTTTAAAGGTAAGAGATTTGGGGTCTTTTTGACTCCAGATCTCTCCATAAAGAGGATCTGTCATCCTTATTTCTATCACAAGGGATATTTAAATTCTTTATAATAGGAATGAAAGTAACAAAAAATAAAACATAAATAAAGGGACAGTGTAAAAATAAAAAGTAAAATAAATAATTCAAAAAATAAAAGCGCATACGTACATCACGCGCACACATATGTAAGTGGTATTCAAACCACACATGTGAGGTATTGCTTCAAACGTTAGAGCAAGAGCAATAATGCTAGCACTAAGCCTTCTCTGTAACTCTAAAAAGGTAACCCATAAAGGTGTTTAAAGCATCACCTATGGAGATTTTTAAGTATCGTAGTTTGTCACCATTCCACAGGTATCTATTTACTCAGCATAACATCATCTTTCACATTATACAAAAAAATTGGGCTAACTATTGTGTTTTGTTAATTTTTAAATTCAATTGCAAAACTGCTTTGCAAATACTGTGTGACATAAAAAATTGCAACGATCTACATTTTATTCCCTAGGGTCTCTGCTAAAAAATGTATAATGTTTGGGGGTTATAGGTAATTTTCTAGCAAAAAATACTGATTTAAACTTGTAAAAAAAAAGTGGCAGAAAAAGCCTGGTCTTCAAGTGAGATAAGTAGAAAGTACTCCATACTCTTACATTATCCCAAACACTTCACTCCTACCTACCTGACCACTAACTCCTAAAATTAATGCAACCTAAATCCCTTGGTGCTACTAACTACATTGTACACCTAACCTGTTCTCTAACAAGGCCCCTATACAGTTAACATAATGTCAGTCCTTGACATTTAACTCACTCAGTGATTAACCGCTAAAACACTGAACCCTTAAGCTTAACATTAATCTATCCCTAAACTAAGCTATGACACTTAGAAATAATATTTCACATGGAAAAGGAAACTTTGAAGAGCACATACAGTGGGGAAAAAAACAAATGGAAAATATCTAAAAATAGCTATTTTTTTAGTTTGCATATTAAAAACATGCAGTTATAAAGTTTATTAGAATAAATGTTGTACTGAACACCTTTCAATGATATTGTCTGAACCTCATTACATTTTAGATATCCATTTGTTATGATATACACACCATATGTTATCACATCATATGTTTATAAATTTAGCAGCAAAGGATATTTCAAGAGTGTTCACTCTCATATTCTTTCCAACATGGTTATCAATACAAAGGTCACTTTTTCGGGGAATCATGTTAGTTGAAATAATTGGTGTTCTACTAAGGTAAAAAAACTAGCCATATGTTCCTTTACATGGACCCCCACTCATTTTTCAAACAGTCAATGGTACTGGTGCAGTAAATGTGAAGTCTCCATCTCAAACAAGTCAACATGTTGGAAGCCTGTGATGCTTCTTGCAAAGGTGGAGCCTTAACATTAATTATGTCATTTTCAGCTGCATATACACTTCATCCAGTGCCAGAAACTCCTATGTTGATAGGATGCAGGTACTGTACCAAAGACATTCAGTGAAAACTGCTTTGTGCGGATGGACATAGAAATACTGCTAAGAGATTGCAGGCCTTCCCAGAGTCTATCCAAGAGTCCTGCTCAAAATGATATGGGGAATTAAACACCTGGGTAAATGGAGTAGATTGTGTGACCTACAGGGCAACAGCCTGAATTCATTTCTACAGTACCTTAGGGCTAGTGTACTAATAAAGTTGTTTGTACTGTACTGATTTTTTACTGTGGGGTCTAGGGTGTGCACAAACACAACTATAGACATAGATTACTGATTGACACCCCTAATAAAGACACAAATAAACCCCAGATGTAGTAACAGTTTTCATGATATGCAACATTTGAGGAGTACTTGTCAGAAGAGATCTGGTTCTGACAAGAATAGCACAGGGAGAATAAGCTTCACATAAAAAAAATATATAGAGCAACAGTGTTTGGAGAAAATAGAACAATAGTCTTCATACTAGCAGAAAACTGGTACAGGTCACTCAAGGAATGGCACTTAAACATATGCTTCTTGTGTCTTATGCCACTTCAAGCCTAGAGTACCATAGAGAATAACACACCCATGAACTGTTCTCAGGAATTAGCACTCAACTCCCTATGACCTGTGGTATCTACTGTTGTCTTGGTATGTGAGGAATAACCTACCATTTTATAGATCCAGGAGAAGACCAAGTAATATTGTGTAATCGTGGCCTTCCTCACCACATGTACTTGTTAGCTCATTGATGTCTGGACAAGAAGAGGTCCCCTGAGTACACGGAGATACCTTTGTCTTGGCAGGGGCAGGGCTGGAGGTAACTCTATGTGCTCCTTGCCTCTCATTGGCATTTTACTTATGGTCACCTCTAGTGGCTCCTACGACACCTACACTGTTTATCAATCCAAGTGGCCCTGGATCACACCTCTCCATACCCCTACCCTACAGTCATTTTAGATCATCAGATTGCCTGCAACAAGGCAGTTTCCAGCAGTAAGTTGGCGTTAAGTACTACAGTTATATCTAAATGAAAAACAAAAACACTTGTTAATTAGGCTATGTAGGCTTTATACATTTCAACATTTAACATTCACAATTTACTGTAATGTACATTTAATGCACATCAGACACATAACTGGGTAAGCTGAGCTTTGGCACATCATTGTGGCTTTGTGGAAGAAGATAGAGACATAAGCTATTACAAGGAAATTTCACCACTGGAATCTCTAAGAGATACAAGAATCCAATGAGCGATTTAACCAATATATGCCCTGTAATGAAAAATGTAAAACCTAACAGCTCAACATTATGTCATTTATGAAGATTCAGTTTAAGCCTTTTGATGTTCTGCTAATAAATAATAACATGCTTACATAGGTGAATACAAGATAACATTTACTTATCTATAGAATGGTGATATATATGTGTGAAAAAACAGGTATTGGTGCCCCACAAATATAATTAGTGCAAATTCAAATATCAAATAATAAACAAAAATATATAAAATTAAGGTTATGCAGCCCACCCAACTTTAGACAATATGTTTGTTAAAGTTAAACTAATATGCAAACCTAAAGGTGTATACGGCGCTCACGTAATATCAATAGATGCATGTGAATATATACCAAATAATATTTCAACAAACAAAAAATCCAACCCTTTACAGTAATTTAACCCGGTGTAAAAGTCTTGCTGTGAATCAGTTCCAAACATTAGTATTCAACCTCCAACATAAAAAAAAAATTCAACATATGCTTAAAAGAAAAAATCTGGTAAATAACCAAGTAATTAAATGTCTGTTTGTGGTTAAATGTCCGCCAGTATGCCGGGGGTTAATACTCTCCGGCCCTAGTTTTTCAAGGTGACTATGCTGGCAGTAAGATTTGATGGACTTTTCTCAGCTGGAAACAGCTCATGAAAGACAAAGATCAGCAGACTTTCATTGCGCAGATTACTTGGTTATTTACCTGTTTTTTTTCTTTTAAGCACATGTTTTAATTTTTTTTATGTTAGAGGTTGAATACTAATGTTTGGAATTGATTCACAGAGAGACTTTTACACCGGGTTAAATTACTGTAAAATTTTGGATTTGCATCTGACCCAGCACATTTTTTGTTTGTTGAAATATTATTTGGTATATATTCACATGCATCTATTGATATTAGGTGAGCGCCGTATACACGTTTAGGTTTGCATATAGAATGGTGATGGCATTGATTCCAGAAAATGAGTGCTTTACAACAGAAGATTAGTAGCAATTTTAGTTTGAGTCAGCACAGTTGCCAAAGCCAATGACACACCACTACTATGTTAGATGGTCTATGCAAATTTATTTTGAATCTGTAGACTTGCCAAGGCCAAAGATACACTACTGCCAAAATTGATGGTCTACTCTATTGTGACTGGTCACCTGAAGATCTATTAGTGAGCAGCAGTCAAAACAGTACCAATTCTTCTTTTGCGGTGCTTAAAACAAGGAGCATGTAATCAGATTGCACTAAACTAATACCAATTTAGAAACCATTCCAGAACCTGGACAGCACACTGTTGCTGACTGAAGATAAACATCACACTGTTACGGATAGTGTTGAGCGAACCCGGACTGTAACGTTCGGGTCCGTACCAAACTTTCGGGTGTCCGGGGCCCGGACCCGAACACGGACATTTCAAAAAACGTTCGGGTTCGGGTACGGGGTTCTGGTATTTTAATCCACGTGTTGAGAAGCTGCAGGGCAGCCAATCAGCAAGCGTTTCACTGGTTTGCCCTTAGAAGCCATCACAGCCATGCCTACTAATGGCATGGCTGTGATTGGCCAGTGCATCATGTGACCCAGCCTCTTTATAAGCTGGAGTCACTTGATGCTGCAGTCACATGCTCTTGGGTTAGCTGTAGGGAGAGGGAGCTGACGGCGTCAGGGAGAGATTAGAAACATTTTAACAACATCTGATCCTGCATCCTGAGATAGATTACTACTGCTGTGCTGTTACTCTGAGGACAGATAGCAGAAATTTGAGATTTCACATACCTCTGCTTTGAGTTGCAGATCAAACTCTGCATAAAACAACGATCGCTACGATCGTGCTCAATGATCAGATTGTTGGAGGAATTTGAGATTTCTAATATTGCTGCTTTGAGTTGCAGATTGCAGATCAAACTCTGCCTAACACAACGATCGCTATGATCGTGCACAACAATCAGGTTGTTGGAGTAATTTGAGATTTCACATACTGCTGCTTTGAGTGAAACATTGCAGATCAAACCGTGCCTAACACAACAATCGGTACGACCGTACACAACGATCAGATTGTGGGATCGTACACAACGATCAGATTGTGGGATCGTACACAACGCTCAGATTGTGAGAGTAATTTGAAATTTCACATACTGCTGCTTTGAGCGATCTGACTGCACTAGGAAGAGGGACAGATTATTGTTCAAAAATCATCTCCTAGTTCTAAAGGGAGAGGTTTTAGCTGCAGCTGTAAGTGACACATTATTGTTCAAAAATCATCTCCTAGTTTATTTGATTTTAATTTATTTTCCCTATCCCCAATTTTTTGTAGGGCACTTGCCCCACTCTTACCCCCATTTTACTTCCTTTTGCAGCCCTCTAGCACTTGCCAGGACTTTGTTACAGCCATTTTTGTGCCTAAAAGTTCGGGTCCCCATTGACTTCAATGGGGTTCTGGGTCCGGGATAATGTTCGGGCAACGTTTGGAATCCGAACCCGGACTTTTTTCCAAAGTTCGGAAGGACCCGCAGAACCCGAACGTCCAGGTGTTCGCTCAACTCTAGTTACGGACTGAATGAATATCTTGCTTTCATCTCTCTTCATATGGAGTCTTGCAAATGAGATCTGTAGAGCTTAATCTTCTAAAAAAGATATTGCTGACACTATACATCACATGAGTAGCACACAGATCTACATAGCTTCATCAGCCTTATCTGACGCGTATCAGTCAACAACATTGCAATAAAGGACATGATTTATGAAAATAATATTTCACACATTTCACTCAATTTACAAAACTAGTTGGAAGTGTGAGTTATGCTTTTGGTAAATCATGTTTGCAAGAAAGGTCCACTTTAACATTATAAAAATATACAGTACACATTTATTTGTAAAATTAAAAAGCATTTCTAAAAAGATCTTTAGACTGCCACTTTTTAGTGTAAATATATACAAAGTTAAAAAATCGAATGACTTTTGGGCTTGCTTGAGGCACATGCAATGAATTTACTGAAGCATCTTTAATCATATAGGCAGTTCATGAGGAAGGGGAGAAAACATTTAATGTTTCTTGAAACTATCTGCCGCCGCTTAGAAGCAATTTACCATTAACTCTGTTAGTGCACAAAAAGCATTTTGGCTTCTGGATCATGTTTAGATTTTGGAAATGAAAACCTCTTGATGTTATTGCCATTATGTTTAAACTCTTCAGATGCTGAACTTATAGACAAATCTCACAAAAAATATGGTTGGAATTAGAAATGGACTTGTGTCTGCACAATGGCAAAATGGTAGCAGCAGATGTGATCTGAGTAGTTAATGTATTACAGACTTTGGCTACAGTTCAGTGCAATGCACAGCTGGCGTTCCATAATAAAAAATAAGTTAGCCCTCTTTAAAGAGAACCAGTGACCACTGGTCCTATGTAAGAATTTGTACTTTTATTCTTAGATTATTATAAATCTACAGGGTTACCTATGAAAATTGTACTTTTAATCCCTTGTTTGGTTTTCCCTTAGTTTGTCTGAGGTGGACTCTGAGGAGTTGAGAGTCACTGGTAAGGCCTCCTATGGTTTGTTGCCCTGTTAGCCGCCTGAACTCATTTTGCTCCTAAGTAACCATATCAGCATGAACCCCTTAATGACAAAGGTAAAACAAATCTTAATTCCTGCAACCAGATTTGAAACTTTGACATGTGTTAGTAAACCAGTACATATAATCACATCAACTACAACAAGTATACAACTATACATATCATTGCAACAACTGCAACAAGTGTATCCAGGTGCATTATACCTTTTTAACTTACCATTGCAACAACTGCAACAAGTGTATCCAGGTGCATTATACCTTTTTAACTTACCAATTAACTTTTTCAGGACAAATTGGGCCTTTATTTGATGGTAAATGGTAATACATATCTTCTAAATTTTTAATATTATCAAAAGAAAACTGGCCCAAAATAGAATATATATTTTTTAATGTAGCTGTATATTTATTGCTATTACCATGACCTGCCACCAAAGAACAACCCAAATTAAACTCTCCAACTCCTGCATAGGGCCCAGAAAATAAGTGTTAATTTAGCTTTTTTTTAAACCTACCTAAAACACACTGTGACATTTGACCTTGACCATGAACTTTGATCATAACCTTGCCTCTAACCCTGGCATTTGCCTAGAGTAAACCATGATCTTGCTATTTTATACTTATCTTTATTTTTTTTCACTTTTTTTTTTTTTTTTTTTACAATCGCCTCCTATAACAAGGAGAAATAGAAGGTACAATGTAGCTTTTTCTCCATTCAAGAGGATAAAGAGTACAAGGGCAGGCTGTACAGTGACTGATTACTATGATAACCAATCACAAACTATCACAGTGATCATGTGGTTGAGAGCTGATCCTTCTAGCTCATGATCGTTAATACAAGACCTGGAGCTGTTGGTGACAGTTTGGTCTCTGTGCTGGCGACACACTGGGGTTGATTTACTAAAACTGTACAAAATCTCTAGATTTTACACTCTGCAAGTCTTAGTAAATCAACCCCACTGTTTTCATCTTTCTATGTGTTCTAGTGACCATCTCATTGAGAATAACCTTCTTGATCCCCTTCAGTTTGGATTTCGTCCACAGCACTCCACAGAAACTGCTCTCCTAAAACACACAAATGACTTACTAACAGATAAAACCCAACAGTCATTACTCCATACTCTTACTCTTGGACCTCTCCACTGCCTTTGATACAATTGATCACCCCTCCTCCTCAAAAAACTCTATTTGCTTGGACCTCTCCACTGCCTTTGATACAATTGATCACCCCTCCTCCTCAAAAAACTCTATTTGCTTGGTCTCCATGGCTGCACTCTCTGATGGTTTGAATCTTACCTATCTCACTGCACTTTCAATGTCACTTACAACTCCACTTCCCCCTTTCCAACTCTTCTTACTGCTGGTGTCCCCCAAGGCTCTGTCCTTGGACCTCTACTATTCTTGATCTACATGTCCTCCCTGGGTCAGCTGATAGCCTCCCATGGCTTCCGCTATCATTTATATGCCAATGACACTCAAATCTATCTCTCTACTCCTCAGCTGACCCCATCAGTCTCCTCTCACATCACTGATTTACTAACAGACATATCAGCCTGGATGTCACACCACTTCCTCAAACTGAATCTATCTAAAACTGAGCTAATAATTTTTCCTCCCCCACGTGCCCCTTCCCCCTGACTTCTCTGTCAAGATCAATGGCAAACCTATCAGTCCATCACCACATACCAGGGTTTTAGGGGTAACCCTAGACTCTGAGCTGCCCTTTCAAGCCCACATCCAATCCCTGTCCAAATCATGCTGTCTTAGCCTCTGCAACATCTCTACAATACGCCCCTTTTTAACCAATGACACCACCAAGCTTCTAATTCACTCCCTGGTTATCTCTCACCTCGACTACTGCAACTCTCACCTCATTGGATTACCTTTACATACACTAACCCCCCTGCAGCCCATAATGAATGCTGCTGCAAGACTCATCCACCTTAAGAACCGTTCAGTGTCCTCCACCCCTCTCTGCCAATCCCTCCACTGGCTTCCACTCACCCAATGAATAAAATTCAAAGTACTAACAATAATTTACAAAGCCATCCACAACTCTGCCCCAGCTACATCATCAACCTAGTCTCAAAATACCAACGAAGCCGCTCTCTTCAGTCATCCCAAGACCTCCTACTCTCTAGCTCCCTTGTCATCTGCTCCCATGCTCACCTCCAGGATTTCTCCAGAGCTTCTCCCATCCTTTGGAACTCCCTACCTCAATCTGTCCGACTGTCTCCTAATCTGTCCATCTTTAGACGATCCCTGAAAACCCTTCTCTTTAAAGAAGCCTATCCTGCTTCTAACTAATACACTGTTTTACTTCCTCCATCAGCTGCTCCCCCACAGTTATTACCTTTTTTATCGATTGACCCTTCCTCTTAGATTGTAAGCTCTAACGAGCAGGGCCCTCTAATTCCTCTTGTACCAAATTGTAATGTAACTGTAATGTCTGCCTTCATTTTGTTAAGCACTGCACAAACTGTTGGCACTATATAAATCCTGTATAATAATAATAATTATAGTGACCAAGACAAAAAGTGAGGGGAAGACAAAATTTAAGATCTGTCATTAGAACAAGAGGAGAGGGTAAATCATATAACTGGGACACATTTGATGGTGCTGTCAGTTTAACCTCCCTGGCGGTCTGATTATGTCAATATTTTTGAATGTCAAAGCGGTACATTGTTTTGCATGGAAATTTGTTGTTTCATATTATAGACCTGTAATTCTTAGGAATAACTCACTTGTGACTGTCCAAACAAGAGTCTACTAGACATCCCGGGTATGATAATGTTTGAAACACAAAATCATAAATTATAATATAATAAATAATTATAAATAATTATAAAAAATAATAATTTAATAATAAATTTAATTCAATAATGTAATCAAACCAAAAACACTGACATTTGTCCAAACAAGGGTGCAATATTACTAGTCACTGTAATACTAGACACTGCATATTGGTTAAGTACAACATTTTTGAAACATGGGACTGCACAAAGTCTGACGTCACAATCAGGACAATGGAACCTGGTTTCCTTTCTGATTCTCTTTCTACTGTTATCTCGCTTCGTGCAACAAAGCACACACATCCTTGTAGGTGCTAACTTTTTCTCGGTTGGTGGCATGTAGTCCATGTAGTGATGACCAGTCAGGCGTTCCGGGTTGACAACGCTAACAGGATGATGTCCAGCTCTATTCACAGCCATTGATGGTGTTTGGTGGTTCACAAAGATATGTTCTGCAAATTTCCAAATGAAGTCAGAATTAATCACAGGTTTGTCACTCTTTTTTTTTGGAGCAGGATGTAGGCATTCCACAAACATTGCTCAAGAAGATGCCTGAAGATCTTCTTGTAGTACTTATTTTGCTGTTTCCTAATTGCTGGGTAGAATGTCATTGCTTGGTCGGCTCTGTCGACACCTCCCATTGTGTTATTGTAGTCTATCACTACTTGTGGCTTCATGATTTCTTTCCCACCTTTCGTGCGTACCATAACAGTTGAGGTATTATGAACTGTACTCATTAGGCACACATCTTTCTTGTCACTCCATCACAGTGCCATCATTTTGCCTTTCTGACAGGCAACCATTTCTCCAGTCTTCAGCTTCTTATTGCCAAACATTGGTTCCATAGACATCTGTTTTGTTTTGCAGAAGACACTCATAAAGTTCAGGAGATGTATAAAAGTTGTCGGTTGTTACACAATAGCCCTTATTTAGCAATGGCTCCATGAGTGAAAGAACGGAAGATGTTGCCATTTCATAGTTGCTGTATTTTGGATTGAATTTTGCTCCTTTTCCAGTGTATATGACTGAATTCCAAATGTAGCCAGTTGATGACTCGAATAGCATGAAGGATTTTACGCCAAATCGTGCTCTCTTTGATGCAATGTATTGTACCCAGCTGAGCCTTCCCTTGTAGGCCATTAGGCTTTCATCTATGCTGATATCTCTTTCTGGCACATAGCTCCGTTGGAAATTCTTTAGAATCATTTGAGATACTTCCCAAATTTTCTTTAGTTTTGGTGCAGGATGAGTAGTTTCATCAAATTCTTCGTTGTTTTTGAAGTGTAAAAATTTCAAGATCAGGGAAAATCTGTACTTTGACATGACAGTGCCAAAGAATAGAGTGGCAAGTAATTCATTGGTTGTCCAATAACACTTCTGTGGGGGTTTCTCCACCACTCCCTGAAGTATTATTAGGCCCATAAATTTCCAAATGTCATCTTTGGTCACTGGTTCCCACTTTCCGCTTCTTGGAAGCTTCAGTAACAATTTTTTCAATAACCTCATCTGTAAGAAATAATTGCAAGTATGCCAAGGGGTTTGTCATGTTCAAGGTCTACTTTCATACCAGATGCTCCAGTAACTGGGAATATTGGGGGTGCTGCCTGATCCGTACCAAGTTCGCACATCACTGAGCTTAGTCGCAGAATCATCACTGTCGTCACTTTCAGTGCCTGATGAGGAATTTCCCCACAAATCACTATCGCACGATTCTGCAAGCGATTCTGATTCACTATCGCTGTTTTCTAGTTGGTCTAAAACCGATTTTGACCTAAAGGCACGCTTTTTGGATGCCATGGATGTTCTCAAGTTTCCAGGCAGAAAGGATAGTAAAAGTGTAGGCAGGGTACTGGACAAGCACTAGGGACACAACTGAGGTGAAATGGTTTGATACAGTAATGTAATCCTAACAGATTACAATGTATTGTATGTATGTCATGTTTTGTTTACTTTATTGAATTTCCCGCCGGTTGCGCCCCCCCCCCCGCGTCACCGGTGCTCACAGGGAAGGAAACCCGGAAAACAGATGTCGCATCAGCTGGAGGACACAGCGGGAGGACATCAGGGGATCGTAGGGACAAGGCAAGTAACACTACAGTGTAACCCCGAGTGTGGCTCGGGGTTAGCGCTTTTGGTACTGAAAATTAACCCCAAGCCACATTTGGGATTACCGCCAGGGAGGTTAAGATGGGAATGCTACTTTGAGTTTATTTCTGTCACAAGAGGGCTGGCAAGCCCATATGTTGTAGTACACTAATGTGACAGGTCCTCTTTATGTAGACAACAGGAGTCTATTAGACTCATGATGTCTCCCCTGCACTACTTTCAAACAAATTGAGTACAAAGGGTACTCAATTTGTTCATTTCCTGGCTGCAAGTGATGGCCAACTGTTTTTACATAGAATTCAGAGTCAGAGTAATGTTCAGGGTTAATGCTAAAATTCAGGGTTAATTCAGAATGTTCATATCACTACAATGTGCATCCAGCCTCAGACTTCACATGGCTTTTTCACCTCTAATTTCAAGGGCCAAAAAAGGGTCTGCGTATAATAATAAACATATTCTCAATCATCCACACAGCTGTAACAAATTTCCCCTGTACTTTGTCTAAAATTATATTTCCTATGAAGGCCAGCTCCATCTTGTGGCCAAAATGTGATATCTGCAAGACTAATGTATTTCAGGATAATACTACATTATGGATACTAGATGGAGTGGACGATCGTAGCAAATAATCAAATTAGACAAAATACTGGGAAAATGAATTATGGCTGGGAGAATGCCTGTGACATTGGTCCAGGATTTTTTATTTTTTTTGTAAATAAACCCCAAAGTATACCTAAAGCATTTCTTCCATTTTGGATGGATTGTGGAAGGGTGAAACCCCTTCAGTGTCCACTCTGCAAAGATTCCGTTTGTTTATTTCTCCTTATGACTACTGTGACCAGAAATACATGTGTGGGTAAATCCAGTATGTAAAGAATATCCCTGGAACAGAAATAGAAGGCAGGTATTTCAATGAGAACATTTTGGTAATAACTGGCTAAGAAAGAATTTCCTTCACTTCAGAGAGATATTCTCCCCCCTCCTGTTGTGTCTTTAAGATAAGAAGTGAATGGATCTCTCACCAATGGTAGACACAACACAATGGTTTTAACCATCCTTGTCATGAATCTGCAGTAATTTTTCAATGCCCTGACTGTCTGCTTACCTCTGTTCTGTGTATCAGCTTTAGGGTCTGTGCTTTCACACCTGTGTGTTTAAGTAATCTTCTCTCAGCATGGCTCCACCCCAGTCTCTAACAGGAAACACTATTCAACCCTGCGCAGTGCAAGCCAGCCTTGCCCGAGCAACAATTGTGCGAAGGCTTCCCTGGGTGATTCTTGCCGCATGCTCTACATTTGATTCCTGTGTATCGACTTTGGCTTTTTCTCCAGACCATCCCTGTCTGCTTGTTGCCCCAACCTTCGGCTTGTTCTTCTGACCATGCCTGTCTGCTCGTTGCCCTGACCTCTGGCTTGTGCTCCTGACTATACCTTGTTGACCTGGACTGCTGCTTCCTCTCCATCCACCAAAGTCAGCCATGAGCATGAGCTTTGAGACCCTGGGGGCGATCTGGAGTCAGCTGCAGCCAAGTCCATCCTCACCATTAGAGACCCTGGTGAAAACCTGCTGGCTCTTAGACTCCACTCCCTCAGAAATCTTATGCTCTAGCTCCCTGTCCAGGACAGTGGCTGTGACCCTGTGTAGCTGCTTCTCAGAACCATCGACCCTCAGCAGTCAGCCATTGGGTCCACAAATCTGCGGTGTGCTCCTAGTCATTTGGTCCTGCAGGTGACCTGATAATCCTCTATTCCTGTATTTCTCAACCTTTTTTTTATTCAAGGCATCCTTTAAAAAGGTAACTCCTGATGACGTCAGCACACTGATGACGAAACGCTGCGTTGGGTAGGCCGGAGTCTAGCATGTCATTTCCACTCGTTGGAACACAGGAAGAGTGCTATGAGCGCCCCCTGCTTTCTATTAATTGTATGGGATTGTTTAATTTTACTTTTTAACTGATTTTAATAAAACTTTGAGACCACCATTGGAGTTTCCCGTCTTTCCCCATACCACCCTGTGGGATGTGGGTATAGGTAGATCATTCCAGGTTCCCCCCAAGCTGCTGTTGCCGCTGGAAGATACTCTTACAGGCGCATTTGATCTCTGCCATGGGGATCATGGCTTTCCGGTGAGTGGAATGTGATACTAGTGTTGGTGGAGGTTGATGTCACCCACATGATTTGCAGATCTTGCACCATGAACTTTATGAATTTAGCACATTTGCACCTTTGAACTGTCCATTGATTTATTTGGAGGATTAAGTCACTTGCCTGGATAGATTTGGACTTGACCTGATTCACTATCACATGCACTTTGTCATTTTTGCTTATTTGCACTATTATTTATTATATATTATTTATTATTAATATTTATTGTTTATTTCACCTCAGATTGTATGCCCTTTGTTCATTGCACTTTATATTGAGTTTATTTATTCATCTGCGGGAGTGCGGTTTAAATTTTATTTATTAACTTTTATACATGACTTTTGTCTGGTACACCAGCAGCCCCACCCTACCATCTTGCTCATTTGCACGGGTAAAGGAAACTTTGTGGTTCCATAGCATTCTTTACCCTTTAAGAATTTTAGACAATCTTGAGGCATCCCATTCTAAAATGTAAAAAAATATTCTAATAGTTTTATATAATGGAGCAACATCCACACACAGGAAACCAAACGTTTGAGGGGATTTATTCTTCCAAAGCAAATACACTTTTGCAAATTGGTCCTGGCTAGTATTCCAATGTGTCTCTTCTCCCTCACTCAGCTAATGTGACCCCAACACTGATGGAAAGGGGCATGGGAAGTTCAAACAAGGATGCTATGTAGGCAACTGACATCCTCCTTATCAATTGATGATGTCATTGGTTGTTAGGATGCCAGCAGCAAGAAGGTTGTAATGGTGCACAATGAAAACCTGTGGCTTTGTGTAATTAAAAGGTAGGCTTCTTCCACACGCTGGCTTGTATACAATATTGGGGCAATTTTTAGGCATTTTTCTAAGGCACCCCTGAAAAAACCTCAAGGCTGCTCTATTCTACCCTATTCAAAACTAACACAAAGTTATACTTACATTTTACCACGTTCATTGACCTCCAAAAATTTATAAGAAAATTGCAAATCAAAAAACATTTTCAAGATAAGGAGGAAAGGAAAAAAGAAACAGAACATAGCATTTACCAACACAGTGGACTCAAAAATAAATCCACGTTCAACCCTAAAACACCCAATAATAATTTTATCGAAACTTTCAAAAAACTCGTGGAAGAAGATATAAAGCTGATCCCCAAAAGAAACGGAAAAAAACTGAAAGGAGCCAAGGAAATATGGGAAGGCATAAAGGAACTAGAAAAACGAAAAGGAGTGGTATTCAGGCCAGCAGATAAAGGGGGAGGTCTGGTCATCCTCAATCTAGAGGATTACAAGACAGAATTAAACAGATTAGTAAATGATCACTCAACTTACAAAACACTGACCCGGAACCCCCTGAAAAACTACAGAACCATACTGAAGAAACTATTGAAGAAGGCTCACAAACAAGGTATACTTACAGGA
>BLSH010178275.1:821268-840994 GCA_018402905.1 Glandirana rugosa
GGCACCGCACAGTGGACAGTGACTGGCACCGCACAGTGGGCAGTGACTGGCACCGTACAGTGGGCAGTGGGTAGTCAATTGCACCACACAGTTGGCGGTGTGTAGTCACTGGCACCGGACAGTGGGTAGTGACTGACACCAGACAGTGGACAGGGTGACTGGCGGTGGTCACTGATGGGTGACGGGTGTCTGGTGGTGGTCACTGATGGGTGACTGGTCACGGTCCCTGATGGGTGATGGGTGACTGGCAGTGGTCACTGATGGGTGACGGGTGACAGGCCACGGGTGACTGGCAGTGGTCACTGATGGGTGACAGGCCAGGGTCAGTGATGGGTGACAGGTGACAGACCACAGTCAGTGATGGGTGACAGGCCACGGTCACTGATGTGTGGCGGTTGACACACCACGTTAACTGATGGGTGACGGGTGACATGCCACGGTCAGTGACGGGTGACACGCCACGGTCAGTGACAGGTGACACGCCACGGTTAATGTCGGGTGACATGCCATGGTCACTGACGGATGACAGGTGACATGCCAGGTCACTTACGGGTGACACGCCACAGTCACTTATGGGTGACACGGTCACTGGCTGGGTGAGAAGCCAAGGGCACTGACGGGTGACAGGTGACATGCCACTGTCACTGACAGGTGATGGGTGACATGCCACGGTCACTGACGGGTGACACACCACGGTCATGGGTGATGATGTGACACGCCACGGTCAGTGACGGGTGACAGGCCACGGTCGCTGATGGGTGATGGGTGACGCACCACGTGACTGATGGGTGACAGGCCACGGTCGCTGATGGGTGACAGGCCACCGTCACTGACGGGTGATGGGTGACAGGTGCACTTTATGATGACAGTCTGATGACAGGTGCACTTTATGATGACAGGTGCACTTTATAGGGGCATATGGGGTGACTGTTGGGGTGACAGGTGCATTGGGGGGCAGGGGGGATGTGACACTGTGTGTTTTTACTTTGCAGATCAGTAACTCACTGATCCCAGCTCTTCTCTCCATACACTAGAAACTGTGTAAGGAGAGAAGAGCTGGTAACAGTGAGTTACCACTTTGTTTACATTGGATGTGATTGGCTGTGAAGTAGATCACAGCCGATCACAAGGTAACAGCCGCCGGCCGGCGGCTGATACCAGTGTCAGTGACTGGCCGTGTTCCCTGGGAACATGCCGCCACCGACGCGCACGCACAGCGCACTCCCGATCGTGCGCATGCGCCGTGCGAATGGGGGAAGTGCCATTTGTGATCAGCCATGACTTCGTCACGGCCGATCACATGGTAAACAGCCATGGCCAATAGCTGTTCACCCCCGTCGGTGACGCGGCATGTCCTGGGGACACGCCGACACCGACAGAGCCGGGATGCGTGCACCCGATCGCGCGCAATCCCGGCTTAAAGGGACGACGTCGTATGACGTTGTCCCAGAACAAGAGGCTTACCACTCCGCCATCATATGATGGTGGGCGGTAGGCAAGTGGTTACAAAAATACGATTTTACAATCACTTTAATATTTACAGAAAACTGTATCTGTGGGCCGTAAGATGCATGGTCATCACTTGTGACCTCCCATTGGCCACTCAGACCTCTTGATTGGTCAGATAATTTCTGTCAACACCCTCCTCTTGGACCGGAAAAGAGGGGCTGCATCCACAGTCTGGAGCTCTCCTTTTACCATCAAAACAAGGAACATCGGCCAAGGTCTATGAGAGCCACTGATCCATTTTAAGCTCATTGATTGGACTCTGATGAACTAACAGAACAAGGAGATTGTTAAGTATTTTCAACCTTAATGACTTTTTATTTTTCCGTTGCATTAATGTCTTTTTGTTCATTTATAATACCCTTTGTAGGAAAATATTTTGTTTGCAACCTTTTACCTTTTCTATTATTAAACACTGAAAAGTGTTAATATTCTCTCTACTGCACTCTAACATATAACTTTAAGAAACCTTGTCTCTTTGAAGAGCACTACTATATGGCTAATCTTTGGGTTTACTTGTCTGTGATGACAGTGTGTATTACAGATGTTTATTAAAAGTCATATTGTTATTGTGACTGGTTGATAGGCCAATCCCTATCTGGTGGCAGCATATTTGCACACAATGTTGATATATGTGTTGTATATGTTGACGAATGTGCACTTCTGCACATTGAGACTTTATATTGAGTTACTGTTATATTGATGAATGTTGATTAGTATCTCTTTGAGAGCACTTCACTATTTTGTTGTTTTTTAAGTCTAAAGTCCTAATTGTTATCTCTAATATTGTGAACGTTTGATATTCTATGATAAAAATATCTGGTAGCAGAATAAACAACAACTATGTAGTTAACAAAATGCAGTGACGATCGCTCTCAATTGACTTCAAAATCTATGTGCAAGGTGAGGCTGAGTTGACTGGCCTGCACAGAGTCCTATCCTCAACCCAATAGAACACCTTTGGCATGAATTAGAGCGGAGACTGCGAGCCAGGCCTTCTCATCCAACATCAGTGCCTGACCTCACAAATGCGCTTCTGGAAGAATGGTCAAACATTCCCATAGACACACTCCTAAACCTTGTGGACAGCCTTCCCAGAAAAGTTAAAGCTGTTATAGCTGCAAAGGGTGGGCCAACGCAATATTGAACCCTACGGACTAAGGCTGGCCATACATTATGCAATTTTCTTGTACAACTTTCCTTTAGATTTACCAAAACCATATAATAGGAGGTCAAACCTAAACACTTTCAAATTGTATGCAATCAGGCAGGCCCCTGCACTACATAGTTGAAGCTAAATCTAAAGAAAATTGAATAAGAAAATTGTATGGTGAATGGACAGCTTTAGACTGGGATGCCATTAAAGTACATGTGCGTGTAAAGGCAGGCGTCCAAATACTTTTGACAATATAGTGTATATATAAATATACTATATATATCTATAGATATCTATATATAGATATACTGTATATAGATATAGTTAATCATTTAGTGTGGAGTGGATATTGTTTCTATTTGTTTCTTCCTACGAAAGAAACAAAAGATTGTTTTCCTTTCCAAAAAGGCCAGAATGAGCAAATGTTCCCTGATGCCCATAGGCACCATTATCTGCACTTCCATCATGAATGGATTTAAACAGTTTAAATCCTTACCCCCTGGCAGAGGTGTTAGTGAGCACTGCCTGGTCTCCCCAATATAGATCTTTATAGCCAAGGCAGATTCAAGTAGATAGATTTAAGTACTTAGTACTAGTTGCATTTACAAATACTTAAAGCGGTTGTCTACTCATTTTATAAACATTTGCTCATATGCTGTGTCATTAATAATGTAATGTAATTTACCTTGTCTCAGCCCGCTCACCCATGTCATCTCCGTGAAATCGTTATTTTTATGTCCAGTGACGTCAGGCGCGCATGCTCCGTTGTACCGCATTTTCCGGCAGGCATGTACCCTGCTGGAAAAAAGAGCGGAGCATGCTGGGGCATTTTTTGAATAAATAATTAACTGTATTAAATCTTGGTGCTTATATCTGACTGTAGTTAAGCTGTAAAAGCTGTTGTGAGAGCAATGTTTCAAAACTGAACTGCGAATGTCATGCCCAAAAAAGGCAAGCAGAGGGCAAAGGACTATTCACCAATATTACCTTTAGACTTTCTACAGCTGATCTTTTCCCAATTACTGATTTACCATTCCTTGTTCTGCATATAGTCTCTATGTGGAGGCTGCCATCTTGGTAAAGGCAAGGCTTTGCTTCCTCGTGTCAGAGCTAACCGCTTGATGACTGGAGAACTGATGACTGGTGAAGGTAAGAATGAGTGAAACAGAGACAGGAAGATCCTTGCGATTCAATATCTTAAAACCTTAGGTGCAGCTTACATTCCAGCAAGGAGAACAGTGAGCAGCAAAGTAGTGACATCACCAAATCTCCTGGGACTAGCAGTAAGAGGAAAGAGTGCCTTAGATCTCACACTACAGATCTACAGCAATGAGGCTTTAGGCATGGGATGTTTATTGTTATTTTTGAGGAGGAATTAAAAAAAAAAGTACATTTTTCACAGTACTGCTTAAGCGCTATTTATATTCTTAGATATTCCCTAAATTATACCAAATCTTCTCTTTTTCATTTCAGGTCTACTTTAATACCACCTTTGCAGCTATCTTCCTGTAGGCATTTGGAGAAGAGACATTTAAGGTTCATTCAATTAACACATTGTTATGCATAAGTCACAGCTGATTTTATGAACTACAGTGCCTTGAAAAAGTATTCATACCCATTGAAATTTTCTACATTTTGTCATGTTACAACCAAAAACGTATTTTATTGGGATATAAATAAATAAATATATTTATTTAAATAAATAAATAAATATATATCCCAATATAAATAAATATCAAAAAAAAAAAATAAAAAGATATAAATAAATATCCCAATAAAAAGTATTTTATTGGGATATTATGTGATAGACTGACACAAAGTGACATATAATTGTGAAGTGGAAGGAAAATGATAGATGGTTTTCAACATTTTTTACAAATAAATAAAAAAGTACATACATAAAGCATGCCGTGCATTTGAAATCAGCTCCCTTTACCCAGATGCCCCTAACTAAAATCTAGTGGGACCAATTGCCTTCAGAAATTACCTAATTAGCACATATTTACCTGTGTATACTTGAATCCCAGTATAAATACAACTGTTCTGTGAAGCTCTCAGAGGTTTGTTAGAGAACCTTCATGAACAAACAGCAACATGAAGGCCAAGGAACACCCCAGACAGGTCAGGGATAAAGTTGTGGAGAATATTAAAGCAGGGCTAGGTTATAAAAACAAATCCCAAGCTTTGAACGGAGCACTGTTCAATCCATCATCCGAAAATGGAAAGAGTATAGAACAACTGCAAACCTACCAAGATATGGCCATCCACCTAAACTGACAGGCCAGGCAAGGAGAGCATTAATCAGAGAAGCAGCCAAGAGGCCCATGGTAACTCTGGAGGAGCTGCAGAGATCCACAGCTCAGGTGAGACAAATCTGTTCACAGGACAACTATTAGTTGTGCACTTTACATATCTGGCCTTTATCGAAGAGTCGGAAGAAGAAAGCCATAAGATATCCCATTTGCAGTTTGTGATAAGCCATGTGGGGGACACAGCAAACATGTGGAAGAAGGTGGTCTGCTCAGATGAGACCAAAATTGAACTTTTTTGGCCTAAAAGTAACAAAAAACTAACAATGCATATCACCCAGAACACAACATCCCCACCGTGAAACATGGTGGTGGTAGCATCATGTTGTGGGGATGCTTTTCTTCAGCAGGGACAGGGAAGCTGGTCAGAATTGATGGGAAGATGGATGGAGCCAAATACAGGGCAATTATTAATACAGAGCAGAAAACCTGGTAGAGTCTGCAAAAGACTTGAGAATGGGGCGGAGGTTCACCTTCCAGCAGGAAAATGACCCTAAACATACAGCCAGAGCTACAATGGAATGGTTTAGATCAAAGCATATTCATGTGTTAGAATGGCCCAGTCAAAGTTCAGACCTAAATCCAATTGAGAGTCTGTGGCAAGACTTGAAATTTGCTGTTTACAGACGCTCTCCATCCAATCTGACAGAGCTTGAGCTATTTTGCAAAGAATATGGGCAAAGATGTCACTCTTTAGATGTACAAAGCTGGTAGAGACATCCCCAAATAGACTTGCAGCTGTGACTGCAGCGAAAGGTGGTTCTACAAAGTATTGACTCAGGGGGGCTGAATACAAATGCACGCCACACGTTTCAGATATTTATTTGTAAAAAAATGTTGAAAACCATTTATCATTTTCCTTCCACTTCACAATTATGGGCCACTCTTTGTTGGTCTATCACATAAATTCCCAATAAAATAAATTTACGTGTTGGGTTGTAATATGACAAAATGTGAAACATTTTAAGGGGTATGAATACTTTTTCATGGCACTGTATCTAGCGTGACCCAAAAGAAAGAAAAAAGAAAGTATAGTAAAAGCTTATGTATGTAAGTTAATATCAAATGCTTGATTCAAATGCATACGTTTCTAATAAGTACTTCCAAGTGTTCATGATTCAACTTCCTATTATTCATTTTAAGCATCATGCCATTTAAAAGTGCTAAGCCTGTCTCCAGCTGTGTCTAATTTCTTGCATATCCTTGTTGTAGTCAAAACATCACTGCAAGATTATTGTAATCCTAGCTTGCTACTTCTCATGAATAAAAAGCTGGTTATAGGTTTTGTTGCTGTATAAGATCTTGTGAAGAAAATACCAAAAGTCAATAGAAATGACAAAATTACATAGTACAGTAAATTCTATGCCCTTGAGTTTGAATATGGTCCAGAGTCAGACTACAATCCCACTGCTGGCACCATTTTCTGCACTGCACCAATAACTGCACACAGCACTCATTTAAGACATGTTAAGATTCAGATTTTGATTTGTCAGGGAAGAAGAAATGCTTAATGTAGAACTATGGTCAAAATGAAGAAATCAATATGATATGCACCTATACAGTCTGTTAAACATGTCACTGATTGTTTTGCAAAAAGCAATAAGGATGGTGAGATATCTACCTTGTCCCCTGCTGTCATGTGCACTTCCTTTAGTGAAGTGACAACTTTACTTCCTGGTTTTTGAATTGCCTGTGTTAGACTCATGTTGTACCCATTTGCGTCTATTCTCTCTGCAAAAAATGGGGAGTTCCTTCTGCAGAGAATCATGATTAGGCTCCGCCCAAGGATCGGCCAGTGAAACCCCGCCCACTCCCACCTATGTCCTGCCTTTGCCCTCCCACTGCTCTAGCTCCTTCTGTTCTGCCAGATTACAAATTAGCAGAGGAGTACAAACAGAGAGAAGCACACAGATTAATAGTCTGATCTGTGTGCAAAGTAACCTGTACTATCTTGTGGTGTGGTTACATAGCACACACCCAGCTATTGATTGGCAAATGGGTGTGTGGTATGTAAAATAGACTGAGCATCATAGAAGTCTGGATGTCTGTGGGATAGAGCAGCTATTTCACTGACAGGAAATGACATCTGACCTCTGCAGAACTCCTCCCATCATCACTACACTATACAGCTAAGGAGAACTGATGGAGGGGATTATAGACCCCAATCACAGCTACATGGTAGGGAAATAATCATTTCAGTTATTATGTTTATTACCATGTGTAACTTTCAGGTCTTTATATGAGGATTTACTAAAATATGTATGTTGCATTTAGTTGTACTTTAAACTCCAGACTTGTATAAAATACACATTAATGCACATCTATAATCATTAATACATCTTTAAATGTATTTTTGTTAAATGCAAATAGTGTAAGTATTTTAAATTGACTTGGTATCAGCCTCTTGCATGGTTCAGATAGGAGTATAGAGAAGCAGCATTAGGAGCCAATCTGATGTCTTGCAGTATGATGCGCTTTGCTGAAGGGGGAAAGAGCAAAGTGACAGAAAGATAAGCTCATTTCTGTGCTTCTTTTTTTTCACTGTAAAAATAATTGGGGGGGGGGGGGGTGAAATTGCAAAAGAGAATAATAAGGTCTGGTCCCCTGTCAGGCAGGACTTGTATTTTTCTATGTTAGAGCTGTATAAATCTCAGACCTAAATGTACCTGAGATAAACCAGATTTTGTATATGGATTTTATTTATGTATTTAGTAATTTTCCTGGAGTTCAGCTTTAAACAGGGGCTTAAAGATAACTTCTTTATTATACAAAACTGTATAAACATGCATGTAAAAATCTCCTGCAGACTCCAACAACACAAAATTGTATAATCTGATGTAGCGCCCTCTACGCTAGGTAGGTGTTGGAGTAATATTTTTTTCTAGGTGAGGCAAATTTAGTCAGGCCTAACTTAAATGCAGGCCTGATTGTTTTGATTCTGGGCAGGGAGAGCTGGAGACTATAGGAAGAAACACCTATCGGTTACTCCTCCCCTTTTTTCCAGAAAGTTCTGGAAAAGGGGATGGGAAGAGGAGGTGAGGCGTTCTGAGGTATGTTAAGGAGCCCTGACCAATCCCCAACCTGGATTGGCAGGGGGCAGTCCTCCTTAAATGCTGGGGTCTGCCCAGTGGGAGCAGGAGTGTTTGGGTGGAAGTCTGAAGATGTGTGGAGGCTGTCATGGCCCAGGGGGAGCCCCCAGTCTGGGGTGGGTGACCTAGGACCTAGGGCCTGGAGAGTTCGGTTGCAACTGAGAGGAGTGAGATCCTGGATTGGAAGCACAAGGAAGTGTAGTCCATCGTGGCTAGCTAGCACCAACAAACTAACTTTCTACACAAGGGGAACCTCAACCCCATGCCTACAAAGGGCGATCTGGAGGCCTGGTGAAATCTACACCAGGTCACAGCAGTACCAAGTAAGAACTGTGCAGGGGTGAGCAACAAGGAGAGAAACATGCATCAAGTGTCAGTGCTGGAGTGAAGATGGAGAAGTGTATATACGGAGTTGTGTATAGTGGTCCCGTGTAAAGAACTGTTTGATTCTTGGGCATCCCATAATCATTCCTACCCCATCCAAGTTCAAATACCCTAATAAAATAACAAAACAAAGTACCAGCCTGTTCTGTGTCTCTGGATGTGAGGAAAAAGTGTGATTGAGGTTGGTGTGATCAGGTAAACCACAACAACCAGCCACCGCTAAGGGGGCCATTGGCTACATTTGGGGGCTCATATCTGGGATTCGCTTGTTTTGGGTAATTCCGCCAGTCATTGCCCCTAGCACTGAAGTGAACTGAGCCAAGGTAATGTGACTGTTCGTTATTAGCGAGGATTGAACCCGGGAAAGGACTTATGTGCTCTGCCCACCAAACTGTGCTGTATGCAAATGCCCTTGCCTATAGTAACCAGCGGGAGCAGTCGCCACTTGCTGTTGCTGCTTACCCAGTTTGCTCCAACCGGCGCTGGGGTGGTGACTTGCAAATTATCTTCCTGAAATTCAGTGACTTGTAAAACATGTGCTGTCAACCTAGGAAATCACGACGGGCGATCACGCCCATGGATTACAAATGCGCTCTGCAAAGGCTGGATATTGCCCACTGGATTACAAATATGCTCAGTGTACTGCAAAAGCTGGGCGTCTTGAACTTTTGCTCCAAACTCCTGCTTACAGTAAAGTATGCCTGGAACTGTTTTCTGTTGATGGAGGGAGAGACTGTGTTAGAGGTGTTCGCTCCAGCAAAATAGTGGCTACTACAATTACTGTTGCTACCGCAACCACCAGCTAGATCAGCATGCCTGGACAAGCCCTGCTAGTGTCAGCATGTCTGCAAGTTTCCATCCTTCATACGAGTGGTTACAGCAGCATGACCTGCAGCAAGCCTGCTCACCAGGAATATTGGCGCCAGCCCGTCTGGTAATGAGGGGGCAGTGCCATGCCCTGGAAGAGTCTCAGCACATGCAGCTGGCTTCAGACAGCACGAGGCAGCGGAAGATGGCGGAAGGTGGTCATCTTGTGCCAGCACTAACCTGGTTGCTGGACAAGCCAGAGCGGACACTTGTGGATATGGTTGTCCGACTGGAGCCTCGTGGGGGACTTGCCATGGGTGTGATAGGAGGGACTGAGCGGCTATGCTTACTATGTGTTAGAAGAAGACTGCTGAGGACTTTTTGCATTTTGTTGTTGTTTCCTCACGCTCCTGGAGGAGGCAGGGCTGGGCAGCTCTATTTAAACAGTGTACTTCCTGTAGCAAGTGCTGTCCATTCTACAGCGTTCCATGCACCTTTGACCCCCTGGTGACTACTTCTGAGTGACTTCCTGTTCTTGTGACCCCGGCTACCCCTTTGGACTTGTTGATATCTGCCTGCATCTGACCCCGGCTTGCCTGCTCCCTCTGTACTTCTGTTGCCAGCACGTTACCGACCCTGCCTGTACCCGACCATCTGTTTGCCTGATCCCGCTGTACCGCACCGCCTGCCAGTTGCCGACCCGGACTGAACAACTACTCTCCCGTCTTGCACGAGCTTCCGTGGACTTCTGCTTACCACCTGAAGATTGTCCAGCCCTCGTGCCCCCCTGTGCTCCAGAGCTCCCTGTCTACACTACCAGGGGTCTTCGAACCAGGGCCTCAAGAGAGGTTGCCCCCGCATAAGCCAGACTCTACCACCAGGTACGTGACACTATGCCCAGAGTGTCGGATGCCTACTGTGGAAGTTACCGCCTTGTCCCAGTGCGGTCATTGCGGTGAGTCACTGACCTAGCTAACATCCACACAGCAGGAGCCATCAGATTACATGGTGGACCTGTGCACGGGACTCTGTCGTCCGCAGCCGCGGAAGGCTGGAGCGGGCCTGGAGTCATTCTATCAAGGCGGGGTAGAGTTGCAGCCAAACGACTCCCCTACAAAGACAGAGGACGAAGGAGGAGGGGAGGCTGGTTCGGCCTGCTGCCTTGTCGGGGACCTGGAAGCTGTGAGTACTGCCATGCGGGTGTCCAGAGTCCCTGAAATGCTGGCCAAGTCCCCACCTACAGTGGTTCCTGCTGGGATGGAGCTAGCGATGGAGAGGGATTCGCCCATTGGTGAGCCAAGTGTGGACACTAAGGACAGGGACATAGACTGGGGGTCACCCAGACATCTTGCGGAGTTTGGGTCAATGGAGCACCTGGCTGAGTGGTCATCTTCAAGTGAAAGCTCTGATGAGGAGTGGGTGACGGGGGTTCCTACACTTTGAAGGCCCCCTCAGAGGAAGATGAGTCAGAGCCTTTGCGGGACTTAAATAAAGAGGCAGGTATCCCCAAAACCAGTAGCCAACTTTTATTGAACAAACCTTCAGACTTTCTGAAGTATGTTAAGGAGCCCTGACCAATCCTGAACCTAGATTGGCAGGGGGCAGGCCTCCTTAAATACTGTGGTCTGCCCAGTGGGAGGAGGTGTGTTCGGGTGGAAGTCTGAAGAGTGCGGAGGCTGTCAAGGCCCAGGGGGAGCCCCCAGTCTGGGGGGGGGGTGACCTAGGGCCTGAAGAGCTCGGGTGCAGCTAGGAGTGAGATCTTGGATTGGAAGCACAAGGGAGCGGAAAGGACAGCGGGAGAGAGCATTATTAAAGAGAGATTTTCAGTGAGGAACTACAAGTGACAGGAGTTGGTGGGTGACACACCCTGGTATACTGGAAGAGGCATGCTGGAGCAGATTGGGGTGAGAGACAGTCTGGGAAGGATGCAGAAGCCAGTGTGGGATTTTGGAGTTGCTGTGGCAGTGGAGGAGGCCGTTGCAGCTTGAAGAGCTGGCAGGGCCCGGAAGAGGATCGGCTGGGGTTGTAGTCCATTGCGGCTAGCTAGCACCAACTAACTAACTTTCTACACAAGGGGAACCTCAACCCCATGCCTCCAAAGGGCGATTCGGAGGCCTAGTGAAATCTACACCAGATCTCACATGTGCTAGCTAGGCTGAACAAGACTGTGTGGAGTCCTGGTAAATTCCCTTCCAGGTCTAAACTGATTGTGCAGGAGTGAGGAACAAGGAGAGAAATGTGCAGCAAGTGTCAGTGCTGGAGTGAAGAAGAAGTGTATATACTGAGTTGTATATAGAGGTCCTGTGTAAAGAACTGTTTGATTCTTGGGCATCCCATAATCATTCCTACCCCATCCAAGTTCAAATCCCCTAATAAAATAACAAAACAAAGTACCAGCCTGTTCTGTGTCTCCGGATGTGAATAAAAAGTGTGATTGAGGGCAGTGTGATCAGGTGAACCACAACAACCAGCCACACCTAAGGGGGCCATTGGCTACACTGGTCTTCTTATGTAGAGTTGTTTGTTACAGGACATGCTATGCTATTATATGATATTACTATGCTATTGAATGACAAATTTTAGTGGAAGTTTTGGAAAATATATGATACTTTTGCTTTGTTTGGGTGATGGATTAAAAAAAAAAAACAGTACGAGAGAGATTTAAACCTGTGAAATTTCATCAGTGATTCATAATCCTCAGTGGAACATAATCAAGGTATCTATGCATCCCCTGTCTAATGTAATATAGTCAAACTCCTATGAGTGGTGAGCTGAGTTCCATTGTCAAAATTATGGCTCATCTAAGAGCCCTCAGAATCAGGCTAAGTTCACCTTTTCCAGAAAATAGCTTATGCAAGTAAGGGACCCTGTTAGATATTTGTAAAATGTTCATTAATTATGCCTTGTTGCTAGAATGTGAAAACTGTTAGACCCTCACTCCTAGCAACAAGGCAGGACGTAGGGATAACCTGGGGGTGCACGATACCCTTGGCCATGTTTCCACAGGGGTTTTTGCATTCCCAGTGGAAAAATTGATAGGTATACTTATGATACTGTGAAGATACTGTGATTGTTGAATATTTTATATAAGAGATAGAGAGAGTACACTGAAGGCCATCACTGAAAAGAACTGATTAGGAAAGCAACTGTCGTTAAAAGAATAAACCCTTTTTGATTTACTACATTCTTAAAAAACTTTGCTTAAAGCGGATCTTTACTACATCTGAGAACCATAAACCAAAAACACTATTTAATGTATTTTTAATATTCAAAGCAAATCACCCCATCCATCCAAATCTCTATGCTTTATTTTGTTGAGAAATCACTTGAAAAACAATTCCCTAGCATTTTCGGCCATGACCATCTTGAGTAAGGGCAAATGATTCATGCAGCATTTACTTCCTGGAATTCATCTGCCCGTAGTCAAGCATGCATGCAGGAGAGCGTGCTTAGCTGAGAAAACCCCTCCTCCTCTCCTGAACTTTCCTGGGATGTATGACATCATTTGCCTAGGCAAGAAACCCTGAAATAATTAAATATATGTAAAAAAAAGGTTAAAACAAGTAAATATGATATACTTTCATGTCTATTTACTAATGCTAGCAGCATAAGGATAAAAAATAAATAAGTGTTGATTTGGAGAGTGAAGTTCCACATTAACCACTTGCCGTCCGTCCACCCTCAAATGACAGCGGAGCGGAACGGCTATTGTTCTGGGCAGATGTCATATGACGTGAGCCCTTTAAGCCGGGATTGCGCAGACGGGGGTGAACAGCCATTGGTCATGGCTGTTTACCATGTGATCGGCTGTGATGAAGTCACGGCTGATCACAAATGGTACTTCCCCCATTTGCACGGAGTATGCGCGCGATCGGGAGCAGGGAACACTGCCTGTTACCGACACTGGTATCAGCCGCTGGCCAGCGGCTGTTACCTTGTGATCGGCTGTAATGTAAACAGAGCGGTAACTCAGTGTTACCAGCACTTCTCTCCTCAAAGGAGCTAGGATCAGTGAGTTACTGATCTGTAAAGCACCAACACACCTGTCACATCACCCCCCAACACACCTGTCACCCAACAGTCACCCCATCTGCCCCCATAAAGTGTATCTGTCATCATAAAGTGCACCTGTCATCAGACTGCCATCATAAAGTGCATCTGTCACCCATCAGTGACCGTGGCGTGTCACCTGTCACCCGTCAGTGACCATGGCATGTCACCTGTCACCCATCAGTGACCGTGGCATGTCACCCATCAGTGACCGTGGGGTGTCACCCATCAGTGACCATGGCGTGTCACCCGTCACCCATCACTGCCCGTGGCCTGTCACCTGTCACCCATAACTGACCGTGGCCTGTCACACCCATCAGTGACCGTGGCATGTCACCCATCAGTGACCATGGTGTGTCACCCATCAGTGACCGTGGCGTATCACCCATCAGTGACTGTGGCATGTCACCCATCAGTGACCGTGGCGTGTCAACCATCACACATCAGTGACCGTGGCCTGTCACCCATCACTGACCGTGGCCTGTCACCCGTTACTGACCTTGGCCTGTCACCCATCAGTGACCACTACCAGTCACCCGTGGCCTGTCACCCGTCACCCATCAGTGACCACCGCTGGTCACCCATCACCCATCAGTGACCAGTCAGCCATCAGTTACCACCACCAGACACCAGTCACCCATCAGTGACCACCGCCTGTCACCCATCAGTGACCACTGCCATCACCCATCAGTGACCACCACCAATAACCCATCACCCATCAGTGACCACTGCCAGTCACCTGTCACCCATCAATGACCACCGCCAGACACCGGTCACCCATCAGTGACCACCGCCAGACACCTGTCACCCATCAGTGACCACTGCCAGACACCCGTCACCCATCAGTGACCACCGCCAGACACTCGGCTCCCATCAGTGACCACCGCCACACACCCGGCATTCATCAGTGACCACCGCCGGTCACCTGTCACCCATCACTGACCACTACCAGACACCCGTCACCCATCAGTGACCACCGCCAGTCACCCGTAACCCATCAGTGACCACCACCAGACACCTATCAGTGAGCACCGCCAGTCACCCATCAGTGACGGCTGCCAGTCACCCATCACCCATCAGTGACCACCGCCAGTCACCCATCACCCAGTAGTGACCACCGCCTGAAACCCGTCACCCATCAGTGACCACCACCAGACACTCGTCACCCATCAGTGACCACCGCCAGTCACCCGTCACCCATCAGTGACCTCCACCAGTCACCCATCAGTGACCATGGCCAATCACCTGTCAGTGACCGTCATCACCTATCAGTAAACATCACCTGTAAAAGTCTCACACATTTGGTATTGTCATACTCAGGGGGAGTAGTAGAATGTATTTTAAGGTGTCATTTTTGCTATGTACATACTATGTGTTGGAAATATCAAAATATCAAAAACTGCTGGAAAAAATGATATGTTCAAAAGACTCATTAAGCCTCATAGATCATACTTTGGGGTGCTTGCTTTCCAAAATGGGGTAATTTTGTGGGCAATTTCATTGTCCTGTTGCTCCAGGACCTTCAAAATTGTAATAGGTAGGTGGTTGAGAAATGAAATGTGTAATTTATGCTCATAGAATGCCTGAAGGTGCTAGTTCAATGTTGGGCCTCTGTGTGTGGCCAGGCTGTGGAAAAGTCTTACACATGTGGTATCGCCATACTCAGGGGGAGTAGTAGAATGTATTTTGGGTTGTCATTTTTCTACGTACATGCTATGTGTTGGAAATATCATATAAATGGACAACTTTGTGTAAAAAAAATGCGTTTTCATTTTTTTCCCACATTTTCCAAAAACTACTGGAAAAAAAAAATGACATTTTCAAAAGATTCATTATGTCTCATAGATTATATGTTGGGGTGTTTGCTTTCCAAAATGGGGTCATTTTGTGGGCAATTCCGTTGTCCTGTTGCTCCAGGACCTTCAAAAGTGTAATAGGTGGTTGAGAAATGAGATGTGTAATTTATGCTCGTAGAACGCCTGAAGGTGCTACTTCAATGTTGGGCCTCTGTATGTGGCCAGGCTATATAAAAGTCTCACACATGTGATATCACCATACTCAGGAGGAGTAGGAGAATGTATTTTGGGTGTCATTTTTGCTATGTACATGCTGTGTGTTGGAAATATCATATAAATTGACAACTTTGTGTAAAAAAAAGCTTTTTCATTTTTTTCCCACATTTTCCAAAAACTACTGGAAAAAAATGAAATGTTCAAAAGGCTCATTATGCCTCATAGATTATATGTTGGGGTGTTTGCTTTCCAAAATGGGGTCATTTTGTGGGCAATTCCATTGTCCTGGTGCTCCAGGGCCTTCAAAAATGTGATAGGTCGTCATGACATTAGATGTGTAATTTATGTCCCTAGAATACCTACTTTCCAAAAAAGGGGCCATTTGGGGGGTAATTTTACTTTCCTGGCTTGTTAGGGTCTCAAAAAATGAGGTAGGCTGTCAGTATATCAGGGGTGATCAATTTTCAACGATTGGCACCATAGCTTGTAGACTCTATAACTTACACAAGCACCAAATAATATACACTTATTTGGGTTATTTTTACCAAAGATATGTAGCAGTATACATTTTGGCCAAAATTTATGAAGAAAAATTACTAATTTGCAAAATTTTATGAGAGAAACAAAGAAAATGCACTTTTTCATAAAATTTTCAAACTTTTTTTATTTATAGCACAAAAATAAATAACCCACTAGTGATTAAATACCACCAAAAGAAAGCTCTATTTGTGTGAACAAAAGATGCAAATTTCATATGGGTACAGTGGTGCATGACTGAGTAATTGTCATTCAAAGTGTGATGGCGCTGAAAGCTGAAAAATGGCCTGGACCGGAAGAGGGTTTACGTGCCCAGTAATGAGGTGGTTAACCAGTACATTTCTTTACTTTTGCAAAATCCAATCATTTGGACATCACATTATTCCAGATCTACTTTTTAATGTGTATAAAGGTAGACTGGATACCAGTTACAGAAGGGGATGACTGAGGGGATATGTGTGTTTGTGAAGAGACTGAGAAATATGTGCCAGAGGCAGCAGTCTTCAGAGAGGAGGCACTAGATAAGAACTGATAGTTAGAATGCTAGTACGGAAATTATGATTTTTCTACCTGAAGAAGGCCAACTGAATGGCAAGTAGTATCTAAGGTATGAGTCAAGAATACACATTTGGAGAGGCACTAGGAATAGAGCAGAGTTATTCCTGTTAAATAGTACAATGTGCTGACCATTAAAAGAGGAAGCATCTTGCCTGGTGAGCATTGGTAAGAGTGATCCCTGGAGTACAAGTAAACCCCGAGCTGGGTTCCTGATGTGAGAAATGAAGTGTTATATTTGCTAGTAAATGGAAGAAGTCATCGTTCTGCCTGGTGTGCCCAATCAGAATAAACCAGTTACACTTGTATGCGTTTCAGATCAATAACTTAGCAACTCCTTTCAGTGCGATAGTCCTTCCAAACTTGGGCACTCCAAAAGCTTAATAAAACATTGTGCTTAATGATCAGAGCAGCTGCTAATTTTGTTTCTCTGTAGATGGCAAACTGTTTACTAAAAATATTAATTTAGTATTTCACAGACCTGACCTTGGATTAAAGTAGAACCATGACCTCCCATTACAAAAACATATGTCCTGCTAAAAAATACCTGTTGAGCCTGCCAGTGAAGTCCACCTAATGCAGCTTCCTGTGATTGTACAGCAACACTGCAACAATGAATTCAGAGCAGAGTTGTCACTCTTAAGTAGGCTATGCCAGCTTACACTAGAGTGGGATCAAAATGTTGCATTACTTTTTAAGGCTTGGCGCATCACATAGGAACTGGATTTGGTATTTGTTTGTAGTTATAATTTAAGAATGTTTGTGCCTTTTTACCTCATTGCATCTAAAGAAACACTTGATCCATACATTTGTTATATTGTGTGAGCAAGAGAGAGTAATGCCCCTATGCCCCTGAAGGTTGTATTGCATATGAAGAAAAGCATAAAAAGAGACCAAAACATGTTGCAACACAACAAGATTTGTGCACCTATATTTCCACTTTTGGTGTAATGAAAGGACTATCAAATTTTACCTTGCTTTATATTTCACCCAACAGAAGCCTTCAATATCAGTTGACTTACATTTCCTTGGATATAAAACAGATCTGAAATGCTTCCCTCTGTAGTTGTAACAAATGTAAATAATATAGTGAATTACTGTTGTGTGTTTTGCATTGGCAGATAAGTGAGGCAAAATGTCATTGACTCGTGTCTGCGTACAAAAAAAAATGCCTTTTTTTAATGAAATAAAATCCATGTTCCAGGTGTTCTCTGCAATTTAAATAAATAATGCATATATTCCAAAAGCAGGTCATGAAGATGCAATTTTAAACTGTCTGAAAATAGGTTACCTATGCTTCAAGATGCAAGCAGCAGCTGGAAGTATAATTGAATACAAGCAGTAAGACCCTCCCAAAAGGCCCTATTTTCTATGACATTACCCAGAATCCCCAGGTGCCATGGAAACATTGCATAAGTTGTCATTATGGTATAAGCAGTGTTCCATCTGTCCTAGAATTGGTTTCCATAGCTGTGTCGTTACAGAATGGGTCAAGAACAGTTCTGATATGTTTGCATAATTACAATGGTGGTCGATGATAATAATAAGGGCATACTTGCAAGATTCCAGGAAATCAGAATAACTCCCACTTATGCTCTTTACTTCTTGGAATGCTGTGCGTGAGAGAGCACTTATTTTTGTCCAAGAGATGAGAAAGTCTACACTAACTAAGTTAGCTTATAATTGCCATACTGGTCCAATAAAGAGATCCCAGTCTGAACACCATGATGGAACCATAATTACACAATTTGAAAGAGCATTCTCTTTCCCTACTTTCTTGTTCATGAAGACACATTTGATTTTGCTTAAAATGGGATCTATCCTACATATTTCTTGCAATTACAAATGATTGCAACATGTTTGTATATGTATGCATTTTTAAAAATGGAGTTATGTAATACCTTTTCAGAAGAATTAACATGACCACAACGAGACAGTATTTCATACACCATGTGAATTTGTCATCACTCAGATGAATGCAAAGTGATCCCTCGATAAATAACATGGCAGGAAGTTGCTCCTTTTGTATTGTTTAAAAAAGGTTTTAAATAAATAAAACATTGAAACTCTTCAACCTCCTAAAACACATTTTTTATGGCGAGAACATTCAGTTATAATGGAACTCTGTGTTGTTGTTTTCATGGAGGATTTAAAAGGTTGTGTTGCTTGCATTACAACGAAGTACAATTTGGATTGGTGTTCATTTTTATTAAAAACTTCTTTGAGAAAAAAAGTGTATTTCTGGGTAAAGGTCATTCCTGGTGTTCTGGTGCTGTATTTTCTTTTTTTCTTCTTCTGAAGCATGGAGAAAGCCCATTGGATCCCTGGTGCCAGAGTTTTGATGAAACCTTACCACCAACCTTACCCACCACATTCTATTTATTCAGCCTCTCACCAGACTACCTACTTTACAAATGTGATAGCACATCCTTATATTTTACTCACAGGTCAAAGAATTTTAAGTGCAAAGATGTGTATAATACTAGAAGAACATCTCTATGGTTAGACGGACATTGGAGAAGAGGATAACTATGCTGATCTGATTTTTGCACATATTTTTAGACTAAACTTTTGCAAGGAAACTAGAGGGACAAAAAGATGGCTCATGGATTTTACTATTTGTTTTTTTTTTTGTAAATCAAATTAAGAATTATGAGGATTTTTGCTATGGCTGAATCCACTCTAGAGCTGTTACCATTAGTTCCATTCAGAAGTTAGCTATATACGGACTTTACATGGACATATGCGGCTTGTGCATTCCAATCTGCGGACCGGAAGTGTCTGGATGTGACCGTAAGTGACGCTGCGTGTAATCTGGTGTCATCTGACGCGTTTCGTCCAATGGACTTCTTCTGAGGTGGACACTTCCGGTCCGCAGATTGGAATGCACAAGCCGCACGGAGGAAGTGCAAGCTTGCCTTCATCAACAGGAGGGGTGTTTTCCCCACACTAAGCGGAGAAGTGTCTTGGACATCAGGCTGTTGAGGAGTGACTGGGTTTTTTACTTTGTTTCCAGTGTTTTTGCATGATCTGAACAAAGGTTTGCATGTTTTTATGACTTTTTTATAAATAAACCTCATTCATAATTGAATTACACTATGGAGTTGTTCCCATTCCTTCCTTGAATGTGAATCGTATATACCGCGGAGGACCCTTTGACCAACCAACACCCTGGAATATACAACGCAAAAGGAGACCACCATTTGCTACAGGACTGTGGATGCACCTGTGAAAGGAACCAACCACGTCTGGATACACATCCTCGGGAAGCTCCAACCACCTAGGAACCTGGATTAAACCAAACGGAGAACAAGGAGAAAC
>BLSH010178275.1:865592-877875 GCA_018402905.1 Glandirana rugosa
CGTAGACTGGTGTGGTTTTAGCCAAACTATTCTACGAAGGGGTTAAAGGGTTATCGCGACAAATATAGACCGCTTTGGTTTCAGTGTTTTACGAGCATCGGAGGTCAAAGAATCCGGTACCTCTACTAACCTAGGTAAGATCAGAAGTTAGTCGACATACCATTCGACCGCCTTCGTGGTCGACGTAAGAGTGTAAGGGGCTACCCTGTCCTCTCGGACTCTTCTGGTCGCTGTATGATCATACAGCGACCAGGAACAACCCGTATGGCATATATGAGCCCATATTCGTGTAAAAAACACGACTTTTTCTGGGGGGAGCCGAATATGGGCTCAGTCACAGACACCCACTAATCATCAAAGTGTAATTTATCTCGACACGACGATCTTTAAGAAGTCCTTGTAGGATTTCATTCAGAATACATTTACAAATGTACACTAAATTCCCTAAAACCATTTACAGCATTGGGGGTTGAATAATTTTGAACACAACTGTACAAAGCACAGAACGGCTCTTAGAAGCAGCACAGCTCTATTTAATGTGAAACTACTAATCACCCACAGACACTGACTCGGGTATAAGCCGAGGGGGGTCTTTTTCAGCACAAAAAATGTGCTTATACCCGAGTATATACGGTATGCCCAACAAGGACCAGCGACATACTAGTATGTCGCTGGTCTTCTCAGGCTCTCCTGTCCCATCGGGGAATGTGAGAATGCAGCTGGTGCTTCCGCCAGCTTACCATACAGCTGATTGAAGACTAGAATGGATCCAATCATCTCCATGGCCTAAGAAACTGGAGGCTACGAGCATTTTGTGACTTTGGTTTCGCCAGATATAAACAGCGCTATTGGGAAATTGGGGAAGCATCTTATCAAACCGATTTTGGTGTGGTCAGATGCTTTAAGGGCTGGGGAAAGATCTAGAGTTTAGTAGATCCCAAATTTTTAAAAAAAAAATTATATGCGACAATACCTATTTTTATCATAGGGGATATTTAAAATCCCTGTGATAAAAATACAAATTATAAAAATGATGAAAGGAACAGTGTAAAAATAAAATAAAAACCAAAATGAATAGTTAAAAAAAAAAAAAACACCCCTGCCCCCCGTGTACGCACGCAAAGGTAGGCGCAAGCGTCAGTCTCGTGTCATATGTAAACAACAATTTCACCATGCATGCGAGGTATCACTGCAAACGTCAGATCAAGGGCAGTAATTCTAGCATTAGACCTCCTCTGCAGATCTAAAGTGGTAGCCTGTAAAGGCTTTTAAAGGCTTTTGAAAATGTATATAGTTTGTCGCCGCTTTGCGTGTGTGTGTCATTTTTAAAGCATGCCATGTTTGGTGTCTATGCACTCGGCATGACATCAATTTTTATATTACACCAAACATTTGGGCAAAATAGTATGATTTTGTGCATTAAAATTCAAAAAAGTGTTTTTTTTTCCCAAAAAATTGCAATTGAAAAATCGCTACACCAATACTTTGTGAAAAAAAAAATAACACCCACTATTTAAATCTGTAGGTCCTCTGCTTTAAAAAAATATATATAATGTTTGGGGGTTCAAAGTAATTTTGTAGCAAAAAAAGTATTTTTTCATGTAAACAAAAAGTGTCATTAAAGACTTGGTGGTTCAAGTGGTTAGAAGAGTGGGTGATGTTGGGCATAAAATGCCAGGACAGTTCAAAACCCCCCCAAATGACACCATTTTGGAAATTAGACACCCCAAGCTATTTTCTGAGAGGCGTGTTGAGTCCATGGAATATTTTATTTGCTTGTCATAAGTGATTGAAAAAATGACAAAAAAAAAAATGACACAAAGTTGTCACTGAAATTATATATTGCTCACTCATACCATGAGCATATGTGGAATTACACGCCAAAATACATTCTGCTGCTTCTCCTGAGTATGGGGATACCACATGTGTGAGACTTTTTGGGAGCCTATCCACGTACAGAACCCCGAACACCAATCACCGCCTTCAGGCTTTCTAAGGGCATAAAATGGTGGTTTTACTCCTCAGTACCCATAACGTTTTTGGAGGCCTTGAAATGTCAAGGTAGCACAAACCCCCGCCAAATGACCCAATTTTGGAAAGTAGACACCCCAAGGTATTTGCTAAGAGGCATGTTGCATATTTTGCAGCTCTCATTTGTTTTGGAAAATGAAGAAATAAACAGAATTTTTTTTTTTTTTTTTTTACTTTTTTTAAATTTCAAAACTTTGTGACAAAAAGTGAGATCTGCAAAATACTCAACATGCCTCTCAGCAAATAGCTTGGAGTGTCTACTTTCCCAAAAATGGGGTTTTCTGCTATCAGGGCATTCCATGGCCTCTGAAACTGTGATAGGGAGTGAGGAGTAAAATCAGCTTTTTACGCACTTAGAAAGCGGTGAAGGCGGTGATTGGTTTTTGGGGTCCCGTACGCGGCTAGACTGCCAGAAAGTCTCACATATGTGGTATCCCCGTATTCAGAAGAAGCAGCAGAATGTATTTTGGGGTGTAATTTCACATTTAGTGACAAAAAAAAAAGCCATTTCCCCGAAACTTGTGGCAAAATATAAAATATTCCATGGATTCAACATGCCTCTCAGCAAATAGCTTGGGGTGTCTACTTTCCAAAATGGGGTCATCTGGGGGGGGGGGGGGTTGTGCTATCTGGGCATTTCATGGCCTCCAAAACTGAGATAGGTAGTATGGGATGAAGGCATACATTGTTGCCCTTAGAAATCCTGAAGGCGGTGATTGGTTTTTGGGGTCCCGTACGCCGATAGGCTCCCAAAAAGTCTCACACATGTGGTATTCCCATACTCAGGAGAAGCAGCTGAATGTATTTTGGGGTGTAATTCCACATATACCCGTGGCATATATGAGCAATATATCATTTCAGTAACAACTTTGTGTGTTTTTTTTTTTTGTCATTTTTTAATCACTTATGACAAAAAAATAAAATATTCCATAGACTCAACATGCCTCTCAGCAGATAGCTTGGGGTGTCTACTTTCCAAAAATGCATTTTTTTGGGGGTTTTTTTGCTATCTGGGCACTTCATGGCCTCCGCAACTGAGATAGATAGTGTGGGGTGAAGGCATACATTTTTGCCCTTAGAAATCCTGAAGACGGTGATTGGTTTTCTGGGTCCCGTACACGGATAGGCTAAAAAAAAAAGACTCACACATGGGCTATCCCTGTACTCAGGAGAAGCAGCAGAATGTATTTTGGGGTGTAATTCCACATATACCCATGGCAAGTGTGAGCAATATATCATTTCAGTAACAACTTTGTGTAATTTTTTTTTTTTGGTCATCTTTCAATCACTTATGACAAAAAAATAAAATATTCAGTGGGCACAACATGCCTCTCAGCAAATTCCTTGGGGTGTTTACTTTCCAAAATGGGGTCATTTGGGGTGGGTTTTGGAAAACAGATAGGCAGTTATATAATAAAAGCTGTGGAAATTCCAGAAAACGTACCCTAGTTTGTAGACAGTATAACTTTTGCGCAAACCAATAAATATACGCTAATTTACTTTTTTTTTTACCCAAAACATGTGGCTAAATGCATTTTGGAAAAACTGTATGACTAAAATTTAGTTTATTGTATTTTTGTAATAACATAAAGTTGAAAATATCATTTTTTTTCAAAATCTTCGTTCTTTTTTTATTTATATCGCAAAAAATAAAAAGCGAAATGGTGAACAAATACCACCAAAAGAAAGCTCTATTTGTGGGGAAAAAAAAGGACGCAAATTTAGTCTGGGTACTGCATTGCATGACCGTGAAATTACCAGTTACAGCGGCACAGTGCCAAATTGAATAAACTGCTCTGGTCCTAAAGCTGGAAATCCTCCAGGGGCTGAAGTGGTTAATAATGCTTAAAGTGAAACAATAAAAATGAAATATTCCTTTAAATATTGTGCCGGGGGTTCTTAGTCTGCCTGTAAAAGGGCGCACCTCTGTGATGTTTAGAACATGCCCGCAGAAAAATTACATTTGTACAGTAAAAATTGTCATTTAAAACCTCTCGCGGCTGTAATGTATTGCCGGTTGGTGACAATATAAATAAAATCACTGAAAAAGCATTGCGTTGCCCCCCCCCCCCCCCAGTCCATACCAGGCCCTTCAGGTGTGGTATGGATATTAAGGGGAACCCCACGCCGAAATTTTTTTTTTAAATGCGTAGGGTTCCCCCCAAAGTCTGTAATACACCCTGCAGGTCTGGTATGTATTTCAAGGGGAACCCCGCACCAATATTAAAAAAAAAAATGCGTAGGGCTCCCCCCCAAAGTCCGCACCAGGCCCTTCAGGTCTTGTATGGGCTTTAAGGCGAACTCCGCTCCAATTTTTTATTTTGGGGGGACCCCTACACCATTTTTAAAAAAAAAAATTGGTATGGGGTTCCCCTTAAAATCCATACCTGACCTGAAGGGCCTGGTATGGACTTTGGGGGGGGGGGGGGGGCCCACGTCATTTTTTCAAAAAATGTTGGCGTGGAATTCCCCTTAAAACCCATACCAGACCTGAAGAGCCTGGTTTGGATTTTTGGGGGGACCCCCTTGTAATTTTTTTTTTAAAAATTGCCCCTGGGTTCCCCTTAAAATGCATACCATACCTGAAGGGCCTGGGGTGACTGTTGGGTGACAGGTGCATTGGGGGGGCAGGGGTGATGTGCCAGGTGTGTGTTTGGTGCTTTACAGATCAGTAACTCACTGATCCTAGCTCTTCTCTCCTCACACTGGATCACATGTCTGAGACTTTTTCACAGCCTGGCCACATACAGAGGCCCAACATGCAGGGAGCGCTGTCAGGTATTCTAGGGACATAAATTACACATCTAATGTCATGACGACCTATCACATTTTTTGAAGGCCCTGAAGCACCAGGACATTGGAATTGCCCACAAAATGACCCCATTTTGCAAAGCAAACACCCCAACGTATAATCTATATAAATATCCATTCATATGATATTTCCAACACAAAGCATGTACGTAGCAAAAATGACATCCCAAAATACATTCTGCTACTCTCCCTGAGTATGGCGACACCACATGTGTAAGACTTTCAGGCTGGGTTCACACTAGTCCGATTCTCGGACCGACATGAGGAGCACAAGTCGCATTACGTCACAAAAACAATGTTTCCCTATGAGAGCCATCTTAACTGGTCCGACTTGTGTTTTTCAAAGTTGGACCGACTTTGAAAAAGGTTTCTGTACTATTTTTGTCCAACTTTGATCCTACTTCAGTCCACTGAAAGGCATTGAAGTGGGATCAAAGTCGGATCAGTGAGGACTTTGGCATGCGACTTGTGCTCTGGGGATCATGAAGGGGAACTCCACGCCAAATTTACAAAAAAAAAAACTGGCATGGATTTTAAGGGGAACCCCATGCCGAAAAATGGCGTGGGCCCCCCCTCCTGGACCATACCAGGCCGCGTGCCCTCAACATTGGGAGTAAGGGTGCTTCGGGGCAGGGGGGGCTCTGCGCCCCCCATCCCAAAGCACCTTGTCCCCATGTTGATGAGGACAAGGGTCTCTTCCTGACAACCCTGGCCGTTGATTGTCGGGGGTCTGTGGGCTGGCAGCTCCTCCCCAGGGTGTGACATCATATGGGGCGGGGCCTGCCTGTTGATGTCAGCGGGTGGCCCCGCCCCATGCCAATATAAGGCACAGCACACAGCGGAGAGGGCATTTGTGAAGGAGATTGCGTTGTGTCAACATGGGAAGAAGAAGAAGAAGAGAGGAAGAACACAGGGAAGAGGACAGCGGAGAAGACCGGCAAAAGAGCAGAAGATGCCGTAGAGAAGGAGAAGAAAGAAGACCCCTCAGAAGATATAAGACCCCGCAAAAGAGCCGAAGAGCGAGCCAGAGAGGGGAGAAGACGCCGGAGCTGATTTAATAAAATATTTTAAAAACCTGTGTAGTGTGTTTTTTTTGTGCACTTTCTTTCCAGGTAAATGGGTAGGAGTACGATGTACCCCATACTTCTTTACATAGGGTGGGGCATCTGGGGCCCCCCTTGTTAAAGGGGGCTTCCAGATTCCGATAAGTCCCTGCCCGCAGACCCCGACAACCACGGGCAAGGGTTGTCGGGAAGAGGCCCTTGTCCTCATCAACATGGGGACAAGGTGCTTTGGGGTGGGGGGTGCAGAGCCCCCCCTGCCCCAAAGCACCCATACTCCCCATGTTGAGGGCACGTGGCCTGGTATGGCCCGGGGGGCGCTCGCTCGTCCCCACCCCCTTTCCTGGCTTGCCGGGCTGCGTGCTCGGATATGGGTCTGGTATGGATTTTGGGGGGTTCCCCTTAAAATCCGTACCAGACCGAAGAGCCTGGTATGCCCCTGGAGGGGGACCCCATGCCATTTTTTTTTTGTAAATTTGGCGTGGAGTTCCCCTTCAAGATCCCTAGAGCACAAGGTGCCTGGCATTGTCAGGATCAAAGTCGGATCCCTGTTCACAGACAAACGGTCTGACTTTGACCCTAAGTAGGAACGTAAATCGCACAGCAAAGTAGGATCAAAGTCGGACCGTTTTTTTGTCGGATAGTGTGAACCCAGCCAGGACCGGTGCAAGGATTTTTGTCTACTCAGGCAAAGGGGCATTTTACCGCCCCCCCCCAGAGGTTATGCATACCCTGCTGCCCCTGATCAGTGAAGTGATCCCCTGCTGAGCAAAACGGAGTCTGCCAGGCTGAAAGCCTGTGTGAAAGGACCCTAAATTAAAACTTTTTTTTTTTACATGACTTTATTGCTATTACATAGGGAACAAGTAGCCCCCTATGTGATAGCATTTTGGTGACAGGTACTCTTGATGAGACATCTGGGGTCTATCCTTTCTGGTGCCCTAAGGTGGCTGCCAATACCCATTCTGCTGTACCAGAGTCAGGCTGAGCCAAACTGCAAACTTGCACAGGAATCGGATTGCATGGTGTAAACAGCCCTGCGATTCGATTCTGACCCTGCAAAAAAAAAGGGTCCTGTGTGAGTTTGCTCCCATTGCGATGCATATTCAGCCATACTATCTCTATGGCTGAATTTGCATTGCACAGAGATCGCATGTGACTGACACTGTGCGGTGTAAATAACATTCCATCTCTGAGATCAGAGCAGTGTGAACCGCCCCTGATGCTACTTTGAAATCGTGCTGCTTCACTTGAAGTAGTACAATCTCAAAGTGGCAGGTCAGTGCGATTTCAGGTGCTACTTGGCTGACATCTGTGACACTTCATGCACAGATGTCTATTGCACTTCAAATAGCAAAAAATAGTGCAGGAAACGTTTTTTCAAATTGGTGCGGCACCGCAAAGTTGGAATCGCACTGATTTGAATGGTTCCATTGCCAACAATAGGGTGCGAGTTGTCATGCAATTTGGAACTGTCAAATGGCATGACAAATCACACCAGTGTGAACAGGGGTTTAAGGACAGGAGAAAAGTGCCCTTTTTTTTTTACAAACTATCCAAACTGTAACTATCCATGTGTGTTTTAGCAACCCAGACTGTGACTGCCCCCATGTTTCCTGCTCTAACTGTCCCATCCCCCCAACTGTGTGAGGAGAGAAGAGCTGGTAACAGTGAGTTACCGCTCTGTTTACATTACATGTAATCGGCTGTGAGTAGATCACAGCCGATCACAAGGTAACAGCCGCCGGCCGGCAGCTGATACCAGTGTCGGTGACAGGCAGTGCACCCTGGGAACACACCTCTACCGACGCACATGCGCAGTACGCTCCCGATCACACGCATGCGCCACGCAAATGGGAACAGTACCATTTGTGATCGGCCGTGACAAAGATAACATGGTAAGCAGCCATGACCAATGGCTTTTCACCCCCAACGGTAACGCCGTGTGTCCCCGGGACACGCCGCCACCGACGGAGCCGGATGCGCGTGCCTAATCGCGTGCAATCCCGGCTTAAAGGGCCGCCATCATATGACGTCCGCCCAGAAAAATAACTGTTCTGTCATTTGACGATGGGCGGACGGCAAGTGGTTAAGGAGTCACCCAGGGCGGTGCATCAGCCACCCAAGAGAGGGAGCTTTATTTTTATGAACTGTGGAGTCAATGATCTAACCCAGAGGCTGGAATCTGGGATATTGTCATTTTTGAGTGAGACCGAGCGCCTTATGTCACTTCCGGTCCCAACCTTCCACGGCTTTTCGAGCTGGATAACGGCAAATTGAGCTTACGAGCTGGACATCTTTTCTGCGTATTTGGCAACAGCTAAATGTGAGTGCAATACCATTATTTAGGAATAAAGTCTATGTCTTAATGATATTGCGCAAGATTCTGCCTTTGTTTAATTTTCTATACACCGCAACTGTGGGGAGAAAGATCTGATTCAGGAGTTCCACATGCGTGATACCCCTTACGGGGAGCGCCCTCTGGTGAGTGATTTGGGAAACTGGGAACAGCACGGTATGAATCACCACCACAAGAATTTGCAGTGGCATGTTTTTTGCACATCTATTTTTCGGATCAATTTTAATTTAATCAAGAACTTTTCTCATCACCTACATTTATGTATGGTGTGATTTACTTTAGCACTAGTCACTTTAAGGATAATGCACTTTTGGATTTGAGAATGCATATATGAATTTTGGCAATTTATTTTTTGAGAACACTAAGCACTTTATTGCGGTTGTTCTTTCTGATTTGATGATGCACATAGGAATTTAGCACCTGTAATGATCTAAAATATAATCAATTCCAAGTGACCACACATTAGACTTATTCTTATAGATATAGCACAAGGCACTTAAGATGATTTATTTTTATATTTTGCACAGAAAAAAAATCTTTTAGAACTTTCCCAGCACGCTGGAAAATTTATGCCGGGAAAAGTTTGAAGAACTAAATTTGTTAATTTATATAGTAATATTTTATCACGTACTCTGCAGTCAGTGGAGCAGCGCCATAACCACCATAATCTATACCATATTATCCAAACTACACCTTCGGGAAGTTTATCTATTTTACTGATATCAGTGTTGGTCACAGGCAGTGTTCCCTGGGAACACGCCCCTACCGAAGCACATGCGCAGTACGCTCCCGATCGCATGCATGCGCCGCGCAAATGGGAACAGTACCATTTGTGATCGGCCATGACAAAGATAACATGGTAAGCAGCCATGACCAATGGCTGTTCACCCCAGTCGGTAATGTGGTGTGTCCCGGGGATACGCCGCCACCGACGGAGCCGGGATGCGAGCGCCTGATCGCGCGCAATCCGGGCTTAAAGGGCCGACGTCATATGACGTCCGCCCAGAACAATAACTGTTCCGTTCCACCGTCATTTGACGGTGGGCGGACGGCAAGTGGTTAAGGAGTCACCCAGGGCGGTGCATCCACCACCCAAGAGAGGAAGCTTTGTTTTTTATGAACTGTGGAGTCCATGATCTAACCCAGAGGCTGGAATCTGGGATATTGTAGTTTTTGATTGGCAGGGATTACCTCACAGACCATCTATATTGGTTCCTTCTTATGCTTGTTTAACTCTCTGCTACTGGCATTAAAGTCCACACATTCTGGTAAGAGTGTTTACTCCCTCTCTTGGATGGTGGTGGATGCACAGTCCTGGGTGACTCCTTAAGTGGACAGCGGATAACATCTATCTCTACGAAGAGGATTTTTCACTTTCAATCTGTCTTCTGGACTTTTGGAATGCACTGTGGCTGACCTAATAGTTCTCAACTTTATATGTGGACTTTTTAATACTGAGTTCTAACGGTTCTTTTGGACATTATGCACTTAATTACTAGTTCATGATATTACCATTTGATATCTATTTGAGTGTATATCATCTTGCATATTTGTACCTTCCCCTTTTTTGCTCACTTTGCACATAATAATTTATACTCATTTGAGTTCATACTGTTTTCATATTTACACATTTTATTGTTTATGCCTAATTTGCACATTTGTTTATAGATTTGCTCAATAGCAACTTGTAATTTTTTTATGGTTCAAGTTCAGCGCTGCACTTTTTGAATTTACCATTTTGGAAATTTACCTACTCAAAAACCTAAACACTGCAACCCAACATTTCATATTCCTGATATGTGCCTGCTGTACCATGTACTCGTATGAAAAAGTATCCTGTTCTCTTTGTATTGCTTCCTTCATGTGAGTGGTCAGTTCTCTCCCAATGATCAGACTTGCCCTGACATGTGCCCCAGCACTGCCGATCACTGGGAAGATCAGTGTGCTGTTGCTTCTCCTCCCCCAGCTTTTATTCGGCTGAGAACAGAGGGAATGTGATCATTTACTGTATAAAAATAAGAAAAAAGGTATTTATAAGGTTGTTTTTATATCTATTTTAAACTGAATGGGTTGTTTAAAAAGGTGATCGTTTACAATCATTTTAACCACTTGACAACTGCCTACTGCAGATGTACTGTGGCAGATCAGCTCTATTATGCTAAATGAGGTACCTGCAGTTGTGCTCATAAGTTTACATACTCTGGCAGAATTTATAATTTAATATGAATGAGAATATGAATGATAACACAAAAACCTTTATTTCACTCATGGTTAGTGTTTGGCTGAAGCTATTTATTATCAATATACTGTGTGTATTCTTTTTAAATTATAATGACACCAGAAACTACCCAAATGACCCTGATCAAAAGTTTACATACCCTGGTGATTTTGGCCTGATAACATGCACACAAGGTGACACAAAGGGGTTTGAATGGCTATTAGGTTACCATGCTCACCTGTGATCTGTTTGCTTGTAATTAGTGTGTGTGTATAAAAGGTCAACGAGTTTCTGGACTCCTGACAGACCCTTGCATCTTTCATCCAGTGCTGCGCTGTTTCTGGATTCTGAGTCATGGGGAAAGCAAAAGAATTGTCAAAGGATCTGCGGGAAAAGGTAGTTGAACTGTATAAAAAAGGAAAGGGATATAAAAAGATATCCAAGGTATTGAGAATGCCAATCAGCAGTGTTCAAACTGTAATCAAAAAGTGGAAAATGAGGGGTGCTGTTGAAACCAAACCATGGTCAGGTAGACCAACTAAAATTTCAGCCACAACTGCCAGGAAAATTGTTCAGGGTGCAAAGAAAAACCCATAAATAACTTCAGGTCAAATACAGGACTCTGAAAACATGTAATGGGGCTGTTTCAAGATGCACAATAATGAGGCACTTGAAGAAAGATGGACTGCATGGTCAAGTCGCCAAAAGAAAGCCACTACTATGCAAATGCCACAAAGTATCCCGCTTACAATACACCAAACAACACAGTGACAAGCCTCAAACCTTCTGGCACAAAGTCATTTGGAGTTATGAGACCAAAATTGAGCTTTTTTGGCCACAATCTTAAATGCTATATTTGGAGAGGAGTCAACTAGGCCTGTGAAACACGGAGGTGGATCGCTGATGTTTTGGGGATGCGTGAGCTACAAAGGCACAGGAAATTTGGTCAAAATTTATGGCAAGGTATATGTTATCAAAAAAATTTGGAGGAACATTTGCATTCATCAGCCAGGAAGCTGCGCATGGGACGTACTTGGACATTCCAACATGACAATGATCCAAAACACAAGGCCAAGTCGACCTGTCATTGGCTACAGCAGAATAAAGTTAAGGTTCTGGAGTGGCCATCTCAGTCTCCTGACCTCAATATTAGAGTTGAGCGAACCCGAACTGTAAAGTTTGGGTCCGTACCGAACTTTGGGGTGTCCGTGACCCGGAGCCGAACCCGGACATTTAAAAAAAATTTCGGGTTCGGGTATTTGATCACGCATGTTGAATAGCTGCAGGGCAGCCAATCAACAAGCGTTTCACTGGTTTGCCCTTAGAAGCCATCACAGCCATGCCTACTAATGGCATGGCTGTGATTGGCCAGTGCATCATGTGACCCAGCCTCTTTATAAGCTGGAGTCACTTAGTGCTGCAGTCACATGCTCTCTGAGACTCTGACTAGTGTAGGGAGAGGATGCTGCCGGCGCTGTAAGGGACAGATTGCAGATATATATAATAACATCTCATCGATCTGATTGTGGACTAGGTAGAGATTACTACTACTACTGCTTTGAGGGACAGATTGCAGATCTCATCCTGCATTACAGAATGATCTGCTTTGAGGGACAGATTGCAGATCTCATCCTGCATTACAGAACTATCTGACTGGACTAGGTAGAGTCTACTGCTTAGAGGGACAGATCGCAGATCTCATCCTGCATTACAGAACGATCTGACTGGACTAGGTAGAGTCTACTGCTTAGAGGGACAGATCGCAGATCTCATCCTGCATTACAGAACGATCTGACTGGACTA
>BLSH010178275.1:885758-898935 GCA_018402905.1 Glandirana rugosa
TGGTTGTTCACCTTTTCGTAATAACCTGGAAGACTAATGGTTATTGTGTCTGGACTAATGTCTGCACCTTCATTGCCCGTTAGATCCATTATCGCTAGTGTCCAGTTAATCAAAATCATATTTAATGTGTAGATCCTTTGGATTCCCCTTATGCTTCTGTGACTTAAAATTTTCTCGGTTGAAGGTCTTTGATGCGAGCAACGACCTTCTACAATTGACCCTATTTTGAGATCCTTGTTACTTATACCTCCTTTTTACCCTTACGAAGTTCTTGTGTGATTTGTTTCCATAATCAGTCACATAGGGTCGTCCTTTATTTAAATTTTCTCGATTAGTTTCTGGTCCTACCGAATTACGGCTGTATTTCCGTGTATTTTTTGAAGGCCTTCTTTTTTGCTTTTATGTGTGCCTTTATGTCGGCATTAAGCCATCCTGGTCTTTGATTAGCTCTTTTAAATTTATTTCCTGCTGGGATACACTGACTAATACCTTTGTTTAGTGTGTTCTTGAAGCATTCCCATTTTTCCTCCATATTCATTGTTCCTAGAGTTTTATCCCAGTTAACATCTTCCAGCAACGAGCGTAGTTTCTGGAAGTTGGCTCTTTTAAAATTCAGTGTCTTCGTATTCCCCTTAGGTTTCCTAGATGTGTAATTTATACTAAAACTAATTGACCTGTGATCGCTATTACCTAGATTGCCCGTTACTTCCACGTCTGTAATCAGGTCTGTGTTATTGGTAATCAGAAGGTCCAATAATGCTTTTCCACTTGTTGGTGCATTTACCATCTGACCCATGAAATTATCCTGCAGGACATTTAGGAACTGGCGAGCCTTAGCTGAACATGCAGTACCTTCCGCCCAGTCAATATCTGGGTAATTAAAATACCCCATTATAATAACATTTCCCATATTTGCCGCTATTCCAACTTGTGATAGGAGGTCCGCCTCCCCCTCCTCCCTCTGATTAGGGGGTCTATAGCATATTCCAAGTAAAACTTTCCCCTTGGTATCTTTCCTTTGTAGCTCTACCCATAATGATTCAGCCTCCCCCCCAGAACCACTATTAATGTCATCTCTCACATTAATTTGTATATCATTTTTTATATACAGGCATACCCCTCCTCCTTTTTTACCCTCCCTATCCCTGCGATATAGGGAATACCCCTGAATGGCAGCCAGCCAATCATGAGAGCTGTTGAACCAAGTCTCCGAAATTCCCACAAAATCTAATTTCTCCTCGTACAGTAGTAGCTCTAGTTCTCCCATCTTGTCCGCCAGACTCCTGGCATTAGTGAACAAGCCACGTAGTTTTGTCCGGATACCTACTGCTTCCTTGTTGGGTAATCCTTGTTTGCATATAGAACTTGTTACCCTACTTGCCACGTGTTTAGATTCCTTAATCGGCCTATCACTCCTCCTCCCAATACTACCCCCTAGACTCTGTTCCCCTCTGGCTAATTCTAAGTCTGGGCCCTCCCCCCCGTTGCCTAGTTTAAAAGCCCCTCTAACTTTTTGACCATCCTAATTCCCAGCTGGTCTGCACCTTCCCCATTCAGGTGCAGCCCATCCTTCCTATAGAGCTCGTAGCCGATTGAGAAATCAGCCCAGTTCTCCAGGAACCCAAAGCCCTCCTTTCTACACGAACTACTCAGCCACTTGTTGACTTTCCTAATCTCCCGCTGCCTCTCTGGTGTGGCTCGAGGTACCGGTAGTATTTCTGAGAATACTACCTTGGAGGTCCTAATCTTCAACTTTGCTCCTAGGTCCCTGAAATCTTTTTTTAGGACACTCCACCTACCTCTAACTTTGTCATTGGTGCCAACATGCACCATGACAGCCGGGTCTTCCCCAGCCCCTCCCAGCAATCTGTCCACCCGATCCGTGATGTCCCGAACCCGAGCGCCCGAGTAACGCAGTGCAGTATCCCAAAAAATAGCCTGGTCATTAACCACTTCACCCCCGGAAGGATTTCCCAGGTTAGGACCAGAGCACTTTTTGCGATTTGGTCGCTTTACCTGACAATTGCGCGGTCGTGCGACACTGTACCCAAATGAAATTTGCGTCCTTTTTTTTCCCATAAATAGAGCTTTCTTTTGGTGGTATTTGATCACCGCTGCGTAATTTCTGATCGCTGCTATAAACAAAGAAAGAGCGACAATTTTGCAAAAAAAACCCCAATATTTCTTACTTTTTGCTAAAATGCAAATGAAAAAAAAAGTTTTTTTATATATTTTTTTTATCAGTTTTGGCCAATTTATATTCTTCCTCATATTTTTGGTAAATCAGCGTTTATTGATTGATTTGTGCAAATGTTGCCACGTTTACGGATGATGAGAATTAATTTCTGGGGTTTTTATTTTTTTTTAATTTTTACTAGTAATGGTGGCGATCTGCGATTTTTAGCGGTACTGCGATAGTGCAGCGGACATGTCGGACGTTTTTGACACTTTTTTGGGACCAATGACATTTATTCAGCGATCAGAAATTTAAATGTCCACTGATTACTGTATAAATGTCACTGGCAGTGAAGGGGTTAACCTGCAGGTGGCAATCTAGGGGTTAACTGTGTTTCCTGGGTGTGTTCTAACTGTGGGGGGGGGCTGGGCTACCATGGGCATAAGAGATCTAACTGATCTATGCCCCCACTAACAGAGCAGGGAACCGCCATGTTTACATCGGCGGTTCCCCGTTCTTTCACTCTGGCCGCGGCTCGCCAGCGGACATCGGGTCCGCCAGAACCGCGGACACAGTCCCCCGGAGTGTGTCAGGCACGGGAGCGCACCAATGGCAGCGCGCACTCGCCCCCTAGCTGCGCCTGCGCGAATCGCCGCCTATTTACAGCGATTTGCGCTAATAGTCAACACTGCCGCCGTAAATATACAGCGCGCAGTGTGGAACCAGTTAAACAGAGTTCCACCCAAATTTGGAACTTACACTTAATTGCTCCCCCCCCCCCCTCCCGGTATCACATTTGGCACCTTTCACGGGGAGGGGGGGGGGCCTATTTTTGACAGGTCCCCTTCCCCACTTCTAGGAGTCCGGGCCGCAAACCGATCTCCTGGAAGTTCGGCCTCCTCCTCCTTCCTCTGCCACTGGGCCAGTCAGAAAGCGCAGCTCGCTTCGCGCATGCACAGTAGGGAACCAGCCTTGAAGCCAAAAGGCTTAACTGCCGGGTTCCCTTACCTGGAATGACGGCGACTGCACCCAACAGTCACTCTGAAGATCAGCTGGGGTGCTGTCATTGCAGGCTCACTGGACAGGTAAGTGTCCATATAGTAAAAGCAGCTACAGTATTTGTAGCTGCTGACTCTTAATTTTCCATGGGGCAGAATTTCTCTTAAAGGGGGTAAACCTTCCGGGCTGAAGTGGTTAAAGCTATAATCTAAAAGTAAATAAACCGTGAAGATTCGGTTTATTAGAAAACGGTAGCTCAGGTGTTGACATTTGAAGAGCTAGCTATCAGTCACTTATGTAGGACAGATATTGGCCCTTACAAGGATTTTGCAGTGTACAGATCTGTGCACACAGACAGAAAATTTGCCCCAGCACTGCAATTTAAAAAAACCTCAAGCATAGTTTGTTAAAGTAGATGTAAACCCAGACACTAAAATCTCATATAAGCTTGAGGCTGGATTCACACTGTGTGTGTAGTGGCTTGCAGCAGGGGGTCCGGTGCATCCCTGTTCACCGTTTCAGGTCCGAATTCGGTCCAAATTTTTGGCTGGATTCGGACCTGAAACGGACCAGAAGACGCACAGGACTCTTCTGCAGTGCGTTTCGCAGCCATCCCAGAGCTGTGTGAACTGGCTCCATTTAGAAGTCACTCTCGTGCCTGGCCTGCCTTCTTCTGCTCTAGTGCATGCGTGAGGCCAGGCACTGAATACTGTGTAAGCACTGGGAGAGCAACAGAGAGTTGATATAAGTTAGTGACAGGACACAAAGGGTGTCCATTGTTTTTTCTGGTAGTGGCTGCTGATCTGCTGGATGGCCAAATTTTGCATAACCTGTCATGCTCAAAATTCACTCTACAGCCCTAGCTTTCCATTATACTACCCTAGCCTGCTCTTATACTACCCTAGCCTGCCCTTATACTACCCTAGCCTGTATATATACTACACTAGCCTGCCCCTATACTACCCTAGCTTGTCTATATACTACCCTAGCATGTCTATATACTACCCTAGCTCGTCTATATACTACCTAGCCTGTCTATATACTACACTAGCCTGCCTATTTACTACACTAGCCTGTCTATATACCACACTAGCCTGTTTATATACTACCCTAGCCTGTCTGTATACTACTCTAAACTGCCCTAGCCTGTCCATATACTACTCTAGCCTGTCCATATACTACCCTAGCCTGTCTATATGCTACCCTAGCCTGTCTACATACTACACTATCCTGTCTATATACTGCCCTAGCCCATCCCTATACTACCCTAGCCCTCCCCTATACTGCCCTAGCCCACCCCTATACTACCCTAGCCTGCCCCTATACTACCCTAGCCTACCCCTATACTGCCCTAGCCTGCCCCTATACAGCCCTATCCCATTGGCATATCATCCATGGGTGCAACGTGTTCACTGCACATGGGCCATGAGGGGTGGGGGGGCCCACTTTGCTGACACACACTGCACCCATGGATGCCCTAGGGCGTCAAGATGGGGGAGAGGTGATATGGTGGTATGTCATATAATTGTGCATACAGACAAGGTGCTGTTGCATGTAAATCTGGTTTCCTGATAAATTTAATTTCAGTTTTAATTATCATGATATAAAATAATGGATGTGGGGGGCTTTTGATTTTTTTTTTTTTTGGTGGGTGGTGGGGGGCAGCATTTCATTCTTGGACCCAAGCAGCACAATGTCTTGGGCCAGCCCTGGCTATAGTGGCCTTCCTCAGGATGCAGTGGATCAGCTTCTCTGGGTAGGATTCTAGCAGGGGAAAGAGTGTGAAATTGTAATCTGGTACATAAGGTGATCTATTAGGCTATGTTCAAACTATTGCAAATTGGATGCGGGGAAACCCCTCCATGCACAAACATTTTAATACACATAAATTCCTCAACAGTCACAAAATATATAAATCCATATTGTGAACACAAAATGTCTTTGCAAATCCAGTTATTACCTTGTTAAAGTATCAGTGACATCATTGCTGGCCTGTGCAGAGGGTGGAGGGGGCTCATCAGACTGTGACCAGCACTCAATGGAGCTGGCTCACACATCTCCGTGGCGGGCCACAGAGCGCACAGCAGAATGGTCCTGTGCATCTTTGGCTCGGTTTCAGGTCCGAATTGAGCCAAAGATTCTGACCTAATTCTGACCTAATTCGGACCTGAAATGTTGAGCGGGGATGCACCGGACCTCCTGCTGTGCCCCACGGCCGCACATAGTGTGAACCCAGACTTACCATTCCTTTATACACAAAGAAAGCCAATGATAGCCACGGGCCTCAGTAAATATACAGCATCTCACAAAAGTGAGTACACCCCTCACATTTTTGTAAATATTTTATTATATCTTTTCCTGTGACAACACTGAAGAAATGACACTTTACTACAATGTAAAGTAGTGAGGGTACAGCTTGTATAACAGTGTAAATTTGCTGTCCCCTCAAAATAACTCAACACACAGCCATTAATGTCTAAACCGCTGGCTACAAAAGTGAGTACACCCCTAAGTGAAAATGTCCAAATTGGGCCCAATTAGCCATTTTCCCTCACCAGCGTCATGTGACTCGTTAGTGTTACAAGGTCTCAGATGTGAATGGGGAGCAGGTGTGTTAAATTTGGTGTTATCACTCTCACTCTCTCATACTGGTCACTGGAAGTTCAATATGGCACCTCATGGCAAAGAACTCTCTGAGGATCTGAAGAAAAGAATTGTTGCTCTACATAAAGATGGCCTAGGCTATAAGAAGATTGCCAAGACCCTGAAACTGAGCTGCAGAACAGTGGCCAAGACCATATAGTGGTTTGACAGAACATGTTCCACTCAGAACAGGCCTCGTCATGGTTGACCAAAGAAGCTGAGTGCACATGCTCAGCGTCATATCCAGAGGTTGTCTTTGGGAAATAGACATATGAGTGCTGAAAGCATTGCTGCAGAGGTTCAAGGGGTGGGGGGGGGGGGTCAGCCTGTCAGTGCTCAGACCATATGCCGCACACTGCATCAAATTGTTCTGCATGGCTGTCATTCCAGAAGGAAGCCTCTTCTAAAGATGATGCACAAGAAAGCCCACAAACAGTTTGCTTAAGACAAGCAGACTAAGGACATGGATTACTGGAACCATGTCCTGTGGTCTGATGAGACCAAGATAAACTTAATGGTTCAGATGGTGTCAAGCGTGTGTAGTGGCAACCAGGTGAGGAGTACAGAAAAGTGTGTCTTGCCTACAGTAATGGTGGTGGGAGTGTCATGGTCTGGGGCTGCATGAGTGCTGCCGGCACTGGGGAGCTATAGTTCATTGAGGAAACCATGAATGCCAACATGTACTGTGACATACTGAAGCAGAGCATGATCCCCTCCCTTCGGAGACTGGGCCGCAGGGCAGTATTCCAACATTATAACGACCCCAAACTCACCTGAAAGATGACCACTGCCTTGCTTAAGAAGCTGAGGGTAAAGGGGATGAACCGAACAAGCATGTCTCCAGACCTAAACCCTATGAAGCATCTGTGGGGAATCCTCAAATGGAAGGTGGAGGAGCGCAAGGTCTCTAACATCCACCAGCTCTGTGATGTCATCATGGAGGAGTGGAAGAGAACTCCAGTGGCAACCTGTGAAGCTCTGGTGAACTTCATGCCCAAGAGGGTTAAGGCAGTGCTGGAAAATAAAGGTGGCCACACAAAATATTGACACTTGGGGCCCAATTTGGACATTTTCACTTAGGGTGTACTCACTTGTGTTGCCAGCGGTTTAGACATTAATGACTGTGTGTTGAGTTATTTGAGGGAGCAGCAAATTTACATTGTTATACAAGCTGTACTCTCCTTTACATTGTAGCAAAGTGTAATTTCTTCAGTGTTGTCACATGAAAAGATAGAATAAAATATTTACAAAAATGTGAGGGGTGTACTCACTTTTGTGTGATACTGTAAGTGATTTTCTTTGTGTATGTATCTAGCAGCATAATCTCTTCTAGCATAGGCCTCCAACAGAAAATAAAGAATTCTCTCTCATAGCTCTCTCTAGGGGGGGGCAGAGCCCAAGGGAGGAAAGAACACTCTCGAAGATTGCTTTAACATTTATCACCTTCCCCCAGCTCGCAGCACCTATCCAACTCCTTGGTGATTGGTTTTAGAGGTTAAATATTTTATGATTCATTCATTAACTCTTTTCACTCATATTATTCAGAATTAAGACCTCTTTCACACCGGCAGCAGAATTTACTGCCTTATGAAAAGTGATCCACTGTAGATTGCTTTTCAGACTACCATGGATTACTGGGATTCAGGAGGCACTACTGCTACCTCCTGCACAACTGTCTGATTGCTGCACAGGGGGATTTTTTCTCTCCCAGTAGGGATTTTACAATTAATTACCATGCCAAAACTGCAATAGGCACGGCAAGCAGTTGTGACATGGTCCTATTGACTTTTAATGGCAAGTTTGACAAACTGCCTGTCAAACTCATTGTGCCAAGTTAAAATTGCTGCAATTCATAACTGCTGCGCCAATGTGTACTCACCCTTCAGTGTAAAATTTGGTGTTTGGAGGGCGGTAAAAATGCCAACCCTACCAACGGAATTTGACTGAACTTAGGAACTTAAGCTGGCTACAGCTTAGTTGTTTCAGACACAATAAATAACCAAACATAATAAAACGTATGGATTTTCTGCCCCCCGGGGATATAAGCTGTTTCTTTCCTATGTTACATCAGGGCAGTCTATTATAGAAAACCTGTCTGATTAGGGAGACTTTATAGCGAGATGGCGGACATTCTGACACTAACTGACACTTTGTGGGAAATTACTAAGTGCCACTGACATCACCAGTAACATTATTACAATGATCAGTGCAAAACATATGCACTGCCACTGTCACTGTATTTATGACACTGAGCAGGAAGGGGTTAACATCAGGGGTTAAATATGTGCCTAAAAATTGTTTGTGTACTGTGTGCTCAGTTTTACTGAGGATCTAGTTGTTTTGATTCCCTGCTTAGCTGAGAATGAAAAAAAAAAACAACTAAATCCACTGTCACTGAACACAGCTCTGTGCTCTTTATACTCACTGAGTACAGGTGCTGGTGGTAAATCACTGGCCGGGACCAGTGACCGGTGATGGGCATGTGTTTTGATGAATCACAGCACAGCCTAACCGTCAATGTAGAAATCATATATACACTATCTCACAAAAGTGAGCACACCCCTCACATTTTTGTAAATATTTTATTCTATCTTTTCATGTGACAACACTGAAGAAATTTCACTTTGCTACTATGTAAAGTAATAAGTGTACCGCTTGTATAACAGTGTAAATTTGCTGCCCCCTCAAAATAACTCAACACACAGCCATTAATGTCTAAACCGCTGGCAACAAAAGTAAGTACACCCCTACGTGAAAATGTCTATATTGGGCCCAATTAGCCATTTTCCCTCCCCGGTGTCATGTGACTCGTTAGTGTTACAAGGTCTCAGGTGTGAATGGGAGCAGGTGTGTTAAATTTGGCATTATCACTCTCACTCTCTCATACTGGTTACTGGAAGTTCAACATGGCACCTCATGGCAAAGAACTCTCTGAGGATTGCCAAGACCCTGAAACCGAACAGATTCCACTCAGAACAGGCCTTGCCATAGTCGGCCAAAGAGTGCACATGCTCAGCATCAGGTTGTCTTTGGGAAATAGATGTATGACTGCTGCCAGCATTGCTGCAGAGGTTGAAGTGGTGGGGAGTTAGCCTGCCAGTGCTCAGACCATATGCCGCACACTGCATCAAATTGGTCTGCATGGCTGTCGTCCCAGAAGGAAGCCTCTTCTAAAGATGATGCACAAGAAAGCCCCCAAACAGTTTGCTGAAGACAAGCAGACTAAGGACATGAATTACTGGAACCATGTCCTGTGGTCTGATGAGACCAAGATAAACTTATTTGGTTCAGATGGTGTCAAGCGTGTGTGGCGGCAACTAGGTGAGGAGTACAAAGACAAGTGTGTCTTGCCTATAGTCAAGCATGGTGGTGGGTGTGTCATGGTCTGGAGCTGCATGAGTGCTGCCAGCACTGAGGAGCTACAGTTCATTGAGGGAACCATGAATGCCAACATGTACTGTGATATACTAAAGCAGAGCATGATCCCCTCCCTTCAGAGACTGGGCCACAGGGCAGTATTTCAACATGATAAGAACCCCAAACACACCTCCAAGATAACCACAGCCTTGCTAAAGACGCTGAGGATAAAGGTGATTGACTGGCCAAGCATGTCTCCAGACCTAAACCCTATTGAACATCTGTGGGGCAACCTCAAACGGAGGGTGGAGGAGCGCAAGGTCTCTAACATCCACCAGCTCCGTGATCTTGTCATGGAGGAGTGGAAGAGGATGCCAGTGGCAACCTGTGAAGCTCTGGTGAACTCCATGCCCAAGAGGGTTAAGGTAGTGCTGGAAAAAAATGGTGGCCACACAAAATATTGACACTTTGGGCCCAATTTGGGCATTTTCACTTAGGGTGTACTCACTTTTGTTGCCAGTGGTTTAGACATTAATGGCTGTGTGCTGGGTAATTTTGAGGGGACAGCAAATTTACACTGTTATACAAGCTGTACACTCACTACTTTACATTGTAGCAAAGTGTTGTTTCTTCAGTGTTGTCACATGAAAAGATAGAATAAAATATTTACAAAAATGTGAGGGGTGTATTCACTTTTGTGAGATACTGTGTGTGTGTGTATATATATATATATATATATATATGTGTGTGTGTGATTCTGTGCAGCCACCCCGCGCTGTAAAAGTAGATGTACAGTGTTCGGTCAGCAACTGGTTAATTTTCTAAATTTATAATAGATGTTTCTGTTATATTTCAGTAAAAAAGTCACGGTAGGTAGGCATCTCGGCTAGGATGCAAGGTAGTTTTAGCAATCACAAAATAATTTAATGTCTCCTTTTGGCCAGACTGATGTCAGAACATAGCGTGGCCACTGGCTGAGCAGTGGAAAATGAAAAACTGGAGGTAAGCAATTTATACATCTTTTTGGCTCATTAGAAGCAGAAAAAGAGTTAGAATGCTTAGAATGACTTTGATTTATAGACCTTCTATCCACTAAGGGAATTAATTACTCAAGCAACATTTTCTGTGGACCATTTTTCAGAGAAGGAACATATCCTTAGTTTTTTTTTTTATACAATCTAATCTAAAGATAGGATTATCTTAGCAACAAAGAACCACCAACAGAAGGATGCATTATCACAGCATTAATAGTGTGAGGGGAGCTGCTTTAGCTGAATGCTTTGGTAGACTGAGTGACCAGTGCATAGTAACGAACTAGGTCTGTCACTGTATGTTGCCAATAACATTGCCATATTTGAGTTTTGCTCTTACAAAGTGCAGTGGGAGCACAGCATGGGTTTTTTAGTATCATGCAGGCATATAGGCTGACAACAGTCAATGTGCACTATGTGCCATGAGCATCACATTCATATAACTGCTTTAATTCACTCCCTGCTGCTACTGTGGCTTTCTTCCTATGAATTGATGCTAGTGGGAGCCAAGTTTTCCATTCATACTTCATAAGAAATGGCCAGAAATCCTGACCTGGAATTTCAAGGGCTGCTGCTGTTTCATAGTGTAGGCAAGTGCTCTCTATCTTCCATCTAATCAGGATCAGACGCTGCAAACCTTTATCTGACAAGGAAAAGACTGCCATCAGCTCACTACATTAATCACTTTACGCTTTCTTAACAGCTTATGGTTTGAGCTCCTGGGAGATATTCAAAACATGTAAGACAGAAAAAGCATATGATCTATAATAAGTTTTGCCAGCCTGTGACATTCTCATTGTTGAAGTAGAGAAGACCCAGTGTTTTAGATCATTGTTGAATACATGTGATTAAGAGTCAGTTCACCCAAAATTGACATTTTTGTTATGGGTATACTCTAACTGGATGAATTAGTCACTAGCACTCCATATTTCTCATGGACTCCAGTAGCGAGATTTTGAGAAAATTTCAGCTCTTCCAAACTCACTGCTGAACCTCTGTTTTTGGTGTGACATGAATATTCTCATCCCTTGATTTGTAATTGCAATAATGTAAAACACATTGAAAATGGAGAAAATTGGTTAGAGTGAGCCAACCTCACATTGACTCAAATTCTTGCAAGATAATAGAAACTTGTGGGTGATATACACCCCTTGAAATTTTCCACATTTTGTCATATTGCAACCAAAAACATAAACATGTATTTTATTGGGATTTTATGTGATAGACCAACACAAAGTGACACATAATTGTGAAGTGGAAGGAAAATGATAAATGGTTTTCATATTTTTTTACAAATAAATATCTGAAAAGTGTGGCGTGCATTTGTATTCAGCCCCCCTGAGTCAATACTTTGTAGAATCACATTTCACTGCAATTACAGCCTTTTTGGGGATGTCTCTACCAGCTTTGCACATCTAGAGAGTGAAATTTTTTGTCCATTCTTATTTGCAAAATATCTGAAGCTCTATCAGATTGGATGGAGAACGTCTGTGAACAGCAATTTTAAAGTCTTGCCACAGATTCTCAATTGGATTTAGGTCTGGACTTTGACTGGGCCATTCTAACACATGAATATGCTTTGATGTAAACCATTCCATTGTAGCTCTGGCTGTATGTTTAGGGTCGTTGTCCTGCTGGAAGGTGAAATTATAAAAAGTGATGTGGCGCTGCTTAAAAACGTGCATATGTGTATGTGCTATATAATCCTAAGGCATAAGGGACTTGCCCTGTGCAAAATAAGTGCCTATGGAATCCAAATCAATTAGAGTTCAAAATAGCCAAATAGCATAAAATAAGCATAAAAATGAATAGAATACATACATTAATACAAATAACGTAAATAATTAAATAAAAACAACGGCCTATATCACCAGGCCAGTACATGTGAGTGAAAAGGTGCTATTCAGTTGATGGAACAAAATTCCTCAATGTAGTACCACTCAGAGACCGCACGGCGACAGTTTAGTCACAGCCTCGTATAGTACTCACCGCAGGCCTGTTTTTTCTATGGAAGGTTGTAAGTAGAACCTTTTACCATACCTCACCTTCGTCCATCAGATTTTAGTTCTTCCTCATAGAAAGGGAGGACAAGAGAAATTTCCATGGTATAAGATGTTTAAAGGGATAACCATGCACACAGATCCACTTTCACTGCTAGTTTGAGAAGTCAGACACAGAGTTAGGTGCGTCCGCTTACGCAACGTGCGTTCCACGGGCACAAACCAGAAATACGTAATGATGCTAACGGCTCCCACTTACGCGTTTCATCATTGGGACTTCATCTAAGGCGGCTTATATATCCGGTTGTCGCTACGCAACCTACGGTCACATGACCTCCAACCATATTGATGAAATGTTGCCGGCCTATTGTCATCGTCCTTCACATATTAAACATGATAAAACAATATAAAACATTGTGGACAAATTTTATTAGTGACATGACATGATATTAGAAATTAAAAAGGCAAAAAACAACAAAACAAAACACAAAACCAGGATCCAGTCCATGACTTAGTGTGGCCCATATAGAACCATTACACTAGCTCCCTAGAGGTGGAATTGGGAGTAGCTCCATTTGGTTCCAAACTACAGTGTCTCGTTGGATACAAACCTGGCATCATAAATACTTATAAGTAAAAGGAAAATTATGAAAAAAATTATGAAAAAAGGAGAAAAATATATATATGAGAAAAATAAAAATAGATAAAAATAAAATATATATATATATATAAAATATATGAGAGGAGAATATATATACACATGTAAATCAAAAAAATGAAAAAATGTGAAAAAAATGTATTTATAAAACATGTGTGTGTGTGTATACAAAAAAATATATATATAAAATATATATGTGAGGACATACCTCAGAATCACATGATAAACCACCTAAGCCTATTAATAAAGAAGGGGAAAAAGAAGGAGGGGGCCTATAGTATGTTTTAAACATGTGGGAAGAATTCCCTGTATA
>BLSH010178275.1:901025-917731 GCA_018402905.1 Glandirana rugosa
CGGAAGACTCACTCTTAGTTGTTTTCACCAAACTCCCAAGCGGAAAAAACATACCACCAGTCTCTATCTAGACGTTTGTGAACATATAGTACAGGAACCTAACTATTCCTAGGTCATCGCACACTAAAGAAGTAATGGCGGAGGAAACACCTCATTATTACCCCAAACTGATATTGCAGAGATCCCTCTGGTAGGACCGTAACGTCAACTTCCCGGGATACTCGGGACAGATCAAGGTTCCGTACCCTTCCTTATAGACCGTCGTCTGGAAAATATTTCGAAAAGTGACGTCTAACATGTAGATGTCCCACCGGGTAAATTGAAAAGTTTCCCCCCTCACATATACTAATGTGCCACAAACAGGAAGTTAATATCACCAACCATTCCCATTTTATTAAGGTGTATCCATATAAATGGGCCACCCTGTAGATGTACAATCTGCAGTGAAAAGCTTTATAAAAGGTCTGCTGCCAGATATTCCTTCCCATGCCTTGGAACTAGACAGGGCTCATAGGGCCCTTCAACTGCAATGCCAGGATGGTCTCCCTAGAGACGTTATAGTCAAACCCCATTATTACTCCACAAAGGAGGCGGTAATGAAGAAATCACACGCTACTGGATCCTTATCAATCCAAGGACATGATATACAAGTGTTTGCAGATCTATCTCTGACCACCATACAAAAAAGGCGAACCCTCAAACCACTTTTGTTGATTCTCACTCAGAAGGCCTTGAAATACTGGTGGTCGTTCCCGTTTAGACTACATTTTTTCTTCCAGAGCAAGACCCATGGATTTGCTACTTTCCAGGAAGGGGAGCGCCTCTTGAAGGATTTGGGCATCATTGAGCAAGATCCTATGGACCTCACGTCTCCAGATCCACGACATATATCATCAAAGAGACCACCTCCTGGCAGCCTGCTTACTCTGCATTGGAATAAACAAAAACCCAAGAGACAGAGAGATTCCAAGCCTCCACGCTGAGCATGACTGTTTCTGGTTGGTTTGAAGAAAATTCACTTAACATTCCTTCTTTGTGAGGGAAGATTCTCCCCCCTGTTTAGTTGCATGTTACCACACGGGTGACATATAGACATAGTAGGTCCTCAACCTAAACTTTTTCTGCAGGTTTTCATGGGCACATTAAACACTAACTGATCAGGTTTCAGAATCTAAGCACTGATGGGTACTATATCCCTGAGATGACTATATAGCCCTTGGTTGTGCCTACTCCCATTTGGATTTTTTAGGCCTTCTCCTTAATCTGTAGATAATAATCAAACAAATGTAATAAGTTTGCGATTAATTATCGCAAGGGTGTGGATTTTGGAACTTGTTACATATGCTTATGACAAATTTGTGTTACAACCACGAGAGGGCCTCTATTGTTTTGGGGCACAACCTTACTTATGCCCATTTCCAAAACTCTTTCTGTTCCATTCTACCGGTTATCTGATTTTAATTTCTCAGGTTGTACGGGGATCAAAAAGGTACTGATTACAGGCTGGGGGGTTCCCCTTGTCAGGGCGGAGTTACATGCTCCTCCACCGGTGTTTACCAGAGGCTACATCTCCCCTGTTGACGTCGGGCTTGCAACCCCTTTAGGTTGCACTATTAACAGATCTCTCACTAAGAGATCTAGAGAGGTTCTAGACTGGTCCAGATCCTCTCCTGGAGGATATGAGTCCTTTTCAGGACCTATCTCCTCCATGGTCAACTAGACGGCAGTTTCTCATATTTGAATGGTGTTATTGCCTTATACATTATTTAATCCAATGCTTTTTCCTTTATCTCTTCAAAACGTTTAGTTCATGGGTGTTCAGGTAGGCTTCCGCATCTCATCAATACTTTGAGTGCCAGTGTCGGGAACTGCCAGTCCAGCTCGGGATCTGTATCACCAGTGTTGGGATAGGTAATTACATAGGGGCTATAATACTCTCCCCCCATGTCCACTAGTGATGTAAAACAATCCAAGGGGACCCTCGTATTGGGCTCCCATAATACACAGGGTCTGAACTCTCAGGTGAAGAGACGCAAGGCGCTCCAAAGCTATCTCACCCATCATATAGACATACTTTTATTACAGGAAACGCACTTTCCTAAAAGCTATAACCCTAAATATCTTCATCAGATATACCCAGTATTTTTCTTAGCAAATGCGGAAACAAAGCAGAGAGGTGTGGCGATTCTCTTCTCTAAACGAGTTCAGTGCAATGTTGCCCAAATAATTAGGGACGGCGAGGGAAATTATATCATGGTCAAGGGAGAGATTGCTGGACAAATATATTCATTTGTCTCATTTTACACGCCTAACAAAGATCAGGCAACCTTCTTTGCGAAAATGATTAAAACACTATCTCCCTATGTGGAAGGGAGGGTGGTGTTGGGAGGAGATTCCAATGTGGCCTTCGACTCTATGCTCGATAAATCGACCTCAGGTATGCCTCGTAGCAAAAGACCCCTAAACAAGGTTTAAAAATAGCTAGGCTCTTGTACTCAGCAGGACTGGTAGATATATGGCAAGAGATTAGAGTTGAGCGAACACCTGGACGTTCGGGTTCTGCGGGTCCGAACGAACTTTGGGAAAAAGTCCGGGTTCGGCACCGAATGTTGCCCGAACGTTATCCCGGACCCCGAACCCCATTGAAGTCAATGGGGATCCAAACTGTTAGGCACAAAAATGGCTGTAACAAAGTCCTGGCAAGTGCTAGAGGGCTGCAAAGGGAAGTAAAATGAGGGTAAGTGTAGGGCAAGTGCCCTACAAAAAAATGGGGATAGGGAAAATAAATTAAAATCAAATAAACTGGAAGACGATTTTTGAACAATAATGTGTCACTTACAGCTGCAGCTAGAACCTCTCCCTTTAGAACTAGGAGATGATTTTTGAACAATAATCTGTCCCTCTAAGCAGAAGCCTCTACCTAGTGCAGTCAGATCGCTCAAAGCAGCAGTATGTGAAATCTTAAATTACTCACACAATCTGATCCTTGTGTACGATCGTAGCGATCGTTGTTTTATGCAGAGTTTGAGCTGCAATCTGTCACTATATACACATAGCAGTATGTGAAATCTCAAATTTCTGCAATCTGTCCCTCAGAGCAACAGTAGTAGTAATCTCAGGATGCAGGATCAGATGTTAAAATGTCTGCAATCTGTCCCTCACAAAAACCCTCACTAACCCAAGAGCATGTGACATGCAGCACTGTGACTCCAGCCTCATATAGAGGCTGGGTCACATGATGCACTGGCCAATCACAGCCATGCCATTAGTAGGCATGGCTGTGATGGCTTCTAAGGGCAAACCAGTGAAACGCTTGTTGATTGGCTGCCCTGCAGCTATTCAACATGTGTGATCAACTACCAGAACCCGAACCCGAACGTTTTTTGAAACATCCGTGTTCGGGTCCGGGTCCCGGACACCCGAAAGTTCGGTACGGACCCGAACGTTACAGTCCAGGTTCGCTCAACACTACAAGAGATGAATCCCACCGCCAAAGATTATACACATTTCTCGGCCCCACACAATATTTATGCAAGAATAGATCATATTTTTGTTCCCACAAGTGACATTTCCAGAATCACCAAGACAAAAATTTGAGATGTTGCGTGGTCTGATCACTCTATGGTAGAGATATTTTTGGATAAATCACATATTACAAATGGACCCAGACCAACCCGGTTCATTGTAAATTAATTGAGCAAGATATTAAGGAATACTTGTTACTTAATGATACGGGGAAGTCTCTCCAAGCGCTCTATGGGGAGGACATAAGGCTGTTGTTAGGGGCTCATTGATTCAGTTGGGGGGCCAAGAATAAACAAGAACGCCAAATTGACATAATTAAGCTGGAGGAAGATTTTGGCAAGGCAAGTAAGGTCCATAAATGAACACCCACAAGTGAAACCCTCTCCAGACTCAAAAAAGCTAAGCTTTCACTCAACTTGGCGTTAACCTCATCAGCTGAGAAATTCCTGGACTGGTCGGGTGGACGATTCTATTTGACTAATAATAGGATTGGCACCTGCTTAGCTGCCAGACTGTCCCCTAAATAAAAATTAATTTCTGTCCCCAAAATGAAACCCCTATCTGGTGCCTTAACACAGAATCTTTCAGTCATATTGGACACGTTCCAGGAATTGTTTTCCAAATTGTATGCGAACAATACCCCGATAGATAGGTCTAAATTGGATGCCTTTCTAGGGAATATTACTCTCCCCTGTCTGTTGGCGGACCATAGAGCGATGATGGAGTCCCAGTTCTCAGAAGCCGAGATACTACGGGTTATTAAAGTGTTAAAACCCAAGTCAGCACCAGGACCTGATGGTTTCTCCAACCGATATTATAAAACATTTGCTACGGTCCTAGCTCCTCATCTGGCCCGGCTCTTCAATGCCCTGGGTGGGGGTCAACATCTAGATAGCGCAAACAATCTAGCATTCATTTCATTTATCCCTAAACTGGGTAAGGATCCGAGCGAGGTATGTAGCTATAGAACAATATCATTAATAAATAATGATCTGAAAATAATGACTAAGGTCTTAGCCAATCGGTTAGCATCATTCATTGGGAATTATGTCCATAAAGACCAAGTGGGCTTTATTCCGGGCAGACAGGGGCCGGACCAGGTGAGGAGAGTGATTGATCTTGTATCGGTGATGGGCTTGAGATAGGGAGGGGAATCCAACTCAGGAGGGCTATTTATTATCTGTGGATATCCACAAAGCCTTTGTCTCTTGGGATTACATGTTTACATTCCTAGACAGGTGGGGATTTGGTCCAAATTTTATAGGGGTCTTAAAAGCTCTTTATAATCTACGAAATGCGCGGGTGAGGTTCTGTGGCCAGCTTTCCAACGCAATCTGTTCGCTATAGCGATTGAAACCTTAGCCATAGCTTTGAGGGAACGTGAAGACATTAAAGGGGTATCTTGTGGCCAAACTAAACATAAATGTGCACTGTTTGCGGATGATGTTCTCTTATTTGTAACCTCTCCGTTAACTTCCACACCAAATCTGATGCGTTTACTCGATGAGTTTAGTCAGGTCTCGGGCCTTAAAGTAAATCTATCCAAATCCGTGGCGCTTAATGTGAATCTATCGCCTACAGTCTTGGCACAACTTGAGAAGTTTTTTCATTTTGTGTGGCCCAAAATTTACATACCTTACTTGGGTATTAACCTACCCCCTACTTTTGAATCAATTTACAAAAGCAATTACCCTCTGCTCTTTAGGAGGTTATATAATGACATTTCGCATTGGGCATCATTAGGACTGTCCTGGATGGGAAGAGTGAATGCCATTAAAATGACGCTCCTCCCCCGCATACTATATGTCTTTCGATCATTGCCCATCCCAGTAACGAAACAACAATTGATGCCACTACAGGTGGCAATCAACAAGTTCAATTGGGGAAATAAAAGACACCGCTACTCTAAAACAGTTTTATATAGACCCAAAAAGAAAAAAGGCTTAGGTCTACCTCACATTTGGTGGTATTATCAAGCTGCACAGGTGTCTTAATTCTCGGTTATATATACCAGGGGCGTTAAACCGGACTGGGTGTCATTAGAGAGGCAAGCTATCTCAAGACATACTCTGGACTACCTATCATGGTGCCCCCCAAAAATGCGTCCTCCAGTTATGGCTCCTACTCTCTCACACTCTCTAGCAATTCAAGACCATATAGTCAAGCAAAATGAGATTTCTTCGCATTGGCGCCCACTATCACACCTTTTTAATAATCCTCTGTTCCCACCTGGTGAAGATATCAAGGTGTTTAGCTGGTGGCTCAATAAAGGTTTGTTTAGGATTGGACATTTTGTTAGTCATAACGGTCCACTGACCCGTAAACATTGTATTAATAAACTAGAGATGCCTTCTTCCGAGTATTTCAGGCTACACCAAATTTCACATTTTATTAAATCTCTTCAGTCTGATAAGTCAAAGGGTCTTGAAATCACACACTCTGGTGTTTCTAGATAACGGATATGAGGGGAGGGATCTCTCTGGTCTATAGGGGTCTGGCAGAACCCCTGGACAAGGCAACATATATGATCAGCTGGGAGAGGGATCTCGGGCTGGACTGAGATCTGGACACATGGCACAAAACATTCTATAAAGCCTTTAGAGCAGTGGTTCTCAGCTCCGGTCCTAGGGACCCCCCAACAGGCCAGGTTTGCAGGATAACTGAAAGACATCACAGGTGATATAATTTGCTGCTCAGTGATTGCAGTGTTCTAGTCTGCATCTCCCCAAGGTAATACTTAAAATCTGGCCTGTTGGTGGGTCCCGAGGACCGGAGTTGAGAACCACTGCTTTAGAGGAATGAATAATGTATCTATGATGGAGGCCAATGTTAAAATCTTGACTAGATGGTATTTGGTACCCGCAAGACTGGCTAAGATGTATTCATTGGCTTCTCCCCTTTGCTTTTGGAACTGTGGCCACATTGGCTCTATTTTATATATCCTCTGGGAATGCCCCAGGATTAGGAAGTTTTGGAATGCTATCTTTAGATTAATATTAAACTCACTGGGATTTCTATCAATCAAACTCTGATGATAGGTCTACTTAACCAAAGTGTTACAGGGGCATCTAAAAGCAGTCAGACCTTTGTTATGTCTATCTTAGTGGGAGCAAAATTAACAATAACAAAAAGTTGGAAAACTTCATCACTGTCATTTCAACAAGCGAAACGGAAGATATCCTGGTTGATGGCGCAAGAGAAAATAGCTTGCACTATACAGGACAGATTGGGTTTATTCAGGAACATTTGGGAACCATGGGTGACTTATATGGGTGTATCCATTTAGTTATTCTTTAATGAAACGGTTCTGGCTCGCGGAGAGTCTGCCTGGGCATCCATGAACATTCAGGGAACATTCAGGAAAAAGCCTTTTTCTACCTCTACTCTCTCTCTTCCTTCCCCTTTACTTCTCTCTTTCACTCTCTCTCTTCCTTGTTTAATAGTTTGAGGCGATTATTACTTACCTTAGTGTCCAAGATATGAGAACGATGTTGTTCGCATATTAATAGTAGTTAAGATACTCATTTCCGTTTGCACTGACATTAGGGACCAACAAGAGAGGCATTTGAGAGAAGGTCTCTGGGGGTCCAGGGGGAGAAACCACAGTTTGATCCCACAGGGGTGGACTGTTCGCTCCCACAGGGCCTACCTTGAATGCAGCTTAATATGATTGTCTCTTATTGTTAGCTCCATAATCTATAGGACTGGAGTTGTCATATCAATAATTTGTTATTTCCTTATTTTGGAGTACGTTATTTCATGTGTCTGATTTCCAAAAATTTGTTCAGTGCATCATTAGACGTTGAATGCTTGGTTTACCTCTTATAATTTAACGGCTAATGGAAAAGCTGATTAAGTCTGTATCATTGTTATGGTCTGTTCTGTAAAGAAAGCTGTAACACCTTTGTCTTGTCTAGTTTGAAAATCATAATAAAAACTATTGAAATAAAAAAAATATATACCAAAGTTCATAAGGACCAGCAAAGACCCCCAGGAAGACCTATTGTTAGCGGGATTAACTCCCTGTCTTTGAGACCGGGAGAATACCTAAATGAATTCTTGCAACCAATAGTGCAAAATGGCAGATCATACCTTAAAGACAGCAAACAACTAATCAATGAAATGAGGGAGCTTCATGTGACAAGAGATGATTTGCTGGTAACAATTGATGTAAACTCATTGTACACAAACATTGTGCAAAAGAATGGACTTAGGAGTATGAAGTGGGCACTGCATAAATACACTGACTTAAAGCAGGAACAGATCACATTTTTAGTAGAAAGTCAAGAATTGGCCATGAACATCAATTATTTCTGGTATAAGGGAGATTAATATGCCCAAACCAAAGGAGTAGCTATGGGAGCCAAGTATGCTCCCAGTGTATCGAACCTTTTTATGCAAAAATGGGAGGAGGAACAGATTTACAATAGGATAAGACCGAATCTCCTGTTCTACAGACGTTACATCGACAATATCGTACTGGTTTGGAGGGGAACAGGAGAAGACTTAAAGGAGTTCTTTAAAGAAATTAATTCCAATCAATATTGGATCTCCTTCACAGGTACCCGGAAGAAAGACAGTGCAGACTATCTAGACCTGCAGCTGTTTAAAGTGGGAGAGAGTATACACACAAAAACCTTTTTCAAACAGACAGATCGGAATGGGTATATCCTTATGAACAGCTGCCATCATCCCAAATGGATAAGTAATATACCCAAGGGACAAATGTTGAGGATCAGAAGAAATTGTTATGATGATAGGGACTATGATGAGCAAGCAAACGTATTGATAGAAAGATTTGAAGAGAAAGGTTACAAAAAGGAAGAACTAATAAAACTGAAAATAAGGTGAAAGGTGTAAATAGAGATTCCCTCCTAGCAAACAGGACAAGAAAGAAAACCGGTGGATGGATTTTGCGTTCCTCACTGGGTTCAACAGACAATACAGAAAGGTGGAAGTTATCATAAGGAAACATTGGCCTATCCTAAAACTAGATAAAACATTGAAAACAATTTTACCCCTGAAACCAAATTTTACATACAGGAAAGTTCCTAAACTGAGGAACAGACTAGTTCATAATGTGTTGGACCCCACCAAGGCCGTAAGTCTATTTCTGGATATGAAAGGTTTCTTCAGGTGCCAGAAATTACTAACGTGTAGAAAGAGCATGAAGCAGCAGAGAAAAAAAGAGTCATTTTTTTTCATTTTTTGATTTATATGTATATATATTCTCCTCTCATATATTTTATATATATATATATATATTTTTTTTTTTATCTATTTTTCTTTTTCTCATATATATATTTTCTTCATATTTTTCTCCTTTTTTTCATAATTTTTTCATAATTTTCCTTTTACTTATTAATATTTATGATGCCAGGTTCGTATCCAATGAGACATGTAGTTTGGAACCAAATGGGGCTACTCCCAGTACCACCTCTAGGGGGCTAGCGTAATGGTTCTATATGGGCCGCACTAAATCACAAACTGTCTCCTGCTTTTGTGTTTTGTTACTTGTTTTTTGCATTTTTAATTTCTAATATCATGTCAAGTCACTAATAAAATTTGTCTGTGATGTTTTATATTGTTTTATCATGTTTAATATGCAAAGGATGATGACAATAGGCCGGGAACATTTCATCAATATGGTTGAAGGTCATGTGACCGTAGGTTGCTTAGCGAGAACCGGCTATATAAGCCGGAGGGAGACGTAGGATGGCGCCACCTCAGATGATGTCCCAGTGATGAAACGCGTAAGCCAGAGCCGTTAGCGTCATTACGTATTTCCGGTTTGTGCCCATGGAATGCGCGTTGCGGAAGCAGAAGCACCTAACTCTATGTCTGACTTCTCAAACTAGCAGTGTAAGTGGATCTGTGTGCATGGTTATCTCTTTAAAAGCGGTAGTAAACCCATCCATTTAACAGTTTAAAAACCAGTTCCATTTCCGACACGTGCCGGAAATGTAACACTCCCATTGGATGTGCTCTAAACCAAACTGTCAAACCATCCAATGGCTGGTGTCATAGCTGATCACATGTGCAGCTCCATGGCAGTTGTAGATTAAACAGAGGCCAAGATGGCAGCTTCCTTGGCTGAAAATGATAGGAGAGTTTACTACCACTTTAAACACCTTATACCATGGAAATTTCTCTTGTCATTCCTTTCTATGAGGAAGAACTAAAAGCTCATGGACGAAGGTGAGGTATGGTAAGAGGTTCAACTTACAACCTTCCATAGAAAAAACAGACCTGCGGTGAGTACTATACGAGGCTGTGACTAGACTGCCACCGTGCGGTCTCTGAGTGGTACTACATTGAGGAATTTTGTTCCATCAACTGAATAGCGCTTTTTGGACTGCAATTATTTTAGCTGGACTTTTTTTGCATGCAAAGCACCTTTTCACTCACATGTACTGGCCTGTTGATATAGGCCGTTGTTTTTATTTAATTATTTACATTATTTGTATTTATGTATGCATTCTATTGATTTTTATGCTTATTTTATGCTTGATTTGGATTCCGTAAGCACTTATTTTGCACAGGGCAAGTCCCTTGTGCCTTAGGATTATATAGCACATACACATATGCACGTCTTTGAGCAGCGCCACATCACTTTTTATAATTTTACATTGTTTCTGGCTTCTGCTTGGCAGTAGTCTTTGGTAAGGGAAGCAGCTTTATACTTTGTAATGAATTGTATTTCATTTATTTATTTTTCACTTTTTTTGTGAGATTGTATATCCATAGCGTGGTATTCCCCTATCTTTTTTCCTGCTGGAAGGTAAACCTCTACTACAGTCACAAGTCTTTTGCAGACTCTAACAGGTTTTCTACTAAGATTGCCCTGCATTTGGCTCCATTCATCTTCCCATCAACTCTGACCAGCTTCCCTGTCCCTACTGAAGAAAAGGATCTCTGCAACATGATGCTGCCACCATCATGTTTCACGGTGGGGATGGTGTATTCAGGGTGATGTGCAGTGTTAGTTTTCCGCCACACATAGCTTTTAGCTTTTAGGCCAAAAATTTAAATTTTGGTCTCATCTGACCAGAGCACCTTCTTCCACATATTTGCTGTGTCCCCCACATGGCTACTCGCAAACTACAAGTGGGACTTCTTATGGCTCGCTTTGCTTTCTTCTTGCGACTCTTCCATAATGGCCAGATTTGTGGAGTGCACGACTAATAGTTGTCCTGTGGACAGATTCTCCCACCTGAGCTGCAGCACTTTCAGAGTTACCATGGGCCTCTTGGCTGCTTCTCTGATTAATGCTCTCCTTGTCCGGCCTGTCAGTTTAGGTGGACGGCCATGTCTTTGTAGGTTTGCAGTGCCATACTCTTTCTATTTTCGGATGATGGATTAAACATTGCTCCGTGAGATGTTCAAAGCTTGGGATATTTCTGTATAACCTAACCCTGCTTTAAACTTCTCCACAACTTTATCCGTGACTTGTCTGGTGTGTTTCTTGGCCTTCATAGTGCTGTTTGTTCACTAAGGTTCTCTAACAAACCTTTGAGGGCTTCACAGAACAGCTGTATTTATACTGAGATGAAACAGGTGGAGTCTATTTACTAATTAGGTGACTTCTAAAGGCAATTGGTTCCACTAGATTTTAGTTAGGGGTATCAGAGTAAAGGGAGCAGAATACAAATGCACGCCATATATATATAGTATCTCACAAAAGTGAGCACACCCCTCACATTTTTGTAAATATTTTATTCTATCTTTTCATGTGACAACACTGAAGAAATTACACTTTGCTACAATGTAATGTAGTAATACTATACAGTCAGCTTACTCTACAGCAGTCCACTCATTTGAATGGACTGCTGTACCTACGGTAGAATGCAGGGAAAATGTCCCTGCACGATGAAGCCACAGGGAAACCACATAGTGATATGTGTAATGATATCACGTGCTGGACACATGAAAAGGAAGGTAACAGACCACGGTCGTAAAAAACTCAATCCACACAGATGCAGACAGTTTAAACAGTGTAAGCTTAAAACGTCAGCATGTGTTATAACTTCCAAAATAATAATAGCACAGACATAATATGAACATATTTAGTTTCCTCAAAAAATGTGTAACATTTCAAGTCCAGACACCCCTAGGTCTGATCATAGGGGGAATCACTGGTAACACTTCTTCCTCCTATATAAATTAGACATTGGAAACCTGTCATGTTTAGATTTGTTGAAATTCAACTTACATATTGACAGATATAAATATTGGTATAGAAACTGTATGTCAGGGAGGGTCATGAGATGCCAAGGACAGTTCTTAGTTCTCCGATTACCATCGAACCACCAACATCTGACAAGTTGTAAAGTAGTGAGTGTACAGCTTGTATAACCATGTAAATTTGCTGTCCCCTCAAAATAACTCAACACACAGCCATTAATGTCTAAACCGCTGGCAACAAAGGTGAGTACACCCCTAAGTGAAAATGTCCAAATTGGGCCCACAGTGCCAATATTTTGCGTGGCCATCATTAATTTCCATTACTGCCTTAACCCTCTTGGGTATGGAATTCACCAGAGCTTCACAGGTTGCCACAGGAGTCCTCTAACACTCCTCCATGATGACATCACAGAACTGGTGGATGTTAGAGACTTTGCGCTTCACCTTCCATTTGAGGATGCCCCACAGATGCTCAATAGGTTTTAAATGAGTAGGTACTCTTAAACCCTAAACACAAATTAGAAAAGAAAAATCATCTGGTGGGACTTTAGAAGGCATAAACTCCACTGGAAAATTAATTACAAAATAGTATAAAATTCCATAGTTTATTACAAAAGTTAAAAAAGTGGGGGAGAAAAGAGAGGAAGATGGGGTGGGGTTTACACAAACCCAATGTACAAGAGAACAATATTACGTTAAAATGCAAAAGTACATATAATAAAACCACTTATTTACTGCAGTACTGTATAATCGAAACAGAGTGCTACCCAATGCGTTTCAAGATTGTGCGTTGTTCCTCTTCATCAGGGGAAAGTGGTAATATTACTCATTAGTGTGGTTCAAAAAAAGAGATTTGTATAGCGTAAATACAGGTTCTCATATAGGACTATCTTATCTGCAATACAGAGACTAAGCTGAGCAAGACATCTTGGGACATGTAGTTCAGACTGTTCAGATTTGCCCTCTAGCTGGATTGCAAGGAACTAAAACTACCAGGTGGTGACAGAGGAAGAACAGACTGCTGGGAGAGGATATAAAAGGGGCTGGTCAAGGCCTAGCTAACTCTCTTGGGACCCCGGCCTTGATCTGTGTTGTAGCCAAATCGCGACCTACACAAGTGGAATCATCCACCAGAGATACAGAGGGACACCTGCGGACAGCATCCTATTCCTGTCTGGCAGCAGCCTGGAGGACGCTCCTGTTCCATCTATTCTGCATTAGTATCAGATTTGATTGAGCCATAGTGCGATGCAACGGAGGCCAGACGCAATCCCCTGAGCCAGGTTCCTGAGGGAGAGTGTGCATCATTATCCTTCTTTCTAGTGTTGTTAGTGGGCAGTAGCCCATCCTTTCATGATAAGTCACTGTATACAGACATCTTTACCCATCTTTACCCATCCTTTCTTAATAGGACACTGTATACAGACACCTCTATCTTCATTCATCCTACTTGTCACTTGCAGTTCTACCAGATATGACACATTTGCATCAGCAGTCACTCTGATTCTATTTACATCTTACCAGCTGAGGAAGAGTTTGTTTCCTTGAATATTACAGTCCAGTCAGTCAAGTTGCTTTGTTCTGCTATTCTGGAATTCATCACATACAAGTTTAACAAAGGCTAGCTGACCAAGGGATTGTAATACAGAACTACTCCAAACCTCCCTACCCACTGCAGGGATTGCCCTAACTGAGCTCATTTGAATTTACCTAGAACTCTCTGCCAGAGCAGGCTAAATTTCATTGCAGCCAATTGTTATAAATGGTTTATGACTCTTTACACTTAAAGCGGTTGTCTACCCTTTTTTTGTACTTTTACCTACAGGTAAGCCTAGAATAAGGCTTACCTGTAGGTAAAATGAATATCTTCTAAACCTGTATGGTTTAGAAGATATTCCCTTTCTAATGTAATATATCGTTCCGGCGCATGCGCCGTGTATGTTCCGGCGCATGCGCAGTGTATGTTCCGGCGCATGCGCCGTATATGTGTCCCAGCAAAAGCCGGCATTAGTTCCGGACCCTGCCGGAAAAAACGAGCCCCGCGCACATGTGCGGGAGTGACGTCTCGCGGCTCCAGCCAGTCACAGCGCCGGAGCCGCATACCGGGAGTAAGATCCGGGTGAAGATGTCCGCTCCCACGGAGGGGACCGAGCAGCTCGGTCGGATCTTAGTTTTAAGGTGAGTATTTCATAATGAGCTAGTATGCGGTGCATACTAGCTCATTATGCTATTGTCTTGCAGGTTTTTATTTTTTTTTTATTTTTTTTTTTGAGTAGACAACCGCTTTAATGTTTGCACCTGTGTGTTGAGAGGCAAGAGAGAGAGAGGTCTGACACAGTCAAAGGCTATTCCTTTACTCTTCGGTTGTCTTTTCACATAGGCAGTGTATATGAATAGTAGTGAATAAGTATTGCTTATATTCTGATATTTCTTGTATTTCTTTGCTGAAGTTATCTATTTGCTCGACTGTCACTTCATCACTTGTGGCAATCGGTTAAAGAGTACTATCCTAATCTGTTCTGTTTCAATTGCCTTTATTTTACCAAGTAAACAAGTTCATTAGTTTAACAGATTGTGGTGTACCTGTTTTCTTGTTGTTACTCATTAAAGGGAAATAATGTCTGAACCAAGGGTGTCAGAGGAGGACTTGCAGGGTTGGGGCAACCAGTGGGTACTGATTCTACTAGCCGCCCTCACGAGGGTTTGGTTGAGCACTTTCACCTAGGAGACAGTAAGTCCTGCAGAAAGCATCCGCTACTGGGAATTTTCCAACTATTTTGCGTTACCCCAGCATTTTTGTCTTTTCTTCTGGCATATCCACTTCGGTAGTGAGTGATCTATAATTAGTTTGAATTTCCTTCCCCAGAGAGCCGGAATTTTCTTCCCAAAAGGTTGTAACTTAGGGACTCCAAGGCTAACTCAATTGCTAGGCTTCCATTTGAATGATTGAATGATTCATCCTGCCTTCCAGTTGAATGATTCTTATTCTTGTTGATCTATTGTAAATTCTGGTGTGAGTTTCCTGACTTATTTGCATATGTTAACAAACCACAGGCATGGTTTCTTCAATTTAGTCTTGCATCAGTGGCGTATCATCCATGTGTGCAGTGTGTGTGGGATAAGCGGGCCCCAGTGGAAGGGGAGCCCACTGTGCCCTGATACACACTACCCATTAGAGGTGCACATCTTCACTGGTCTCACAATTCGATTTGTTTATGATTATTATGTCAATGATTCGATTCAATTCCATGATGCATCATAATTACTGCCCATGGTTTTCATCTAAAAAATTCAAGCAGTCAGAAGAACTGTTTTTTTATTTTATCTGTTCTTAATAAAGTCGACACTCCCTGCATGTAGCAAAGTCTAAACAAAGCAGACAACTTAAAGAGGAGTTCAAGGCTCCCCCCAAAATACTACAGGAGAGGGTCAGATACTGCAGACATAGTACAGAAGAGGGTCAGAGACTGCAGACATTCTATAAGAGAGGGCCAGAGAATGCAGACATACCTACAAGAGAGGGTCAGAGAATTCAGACATGACACAAGAGATGGTCAGAGACTGCAGACATGATACAGGAGATGGTCAGAGACTGCAGACATGATACAGGAGATGGTCAGAGACTGCAGACATGATACAGGAGATGGTCAGAGAATGCAGATCTACTACAGGAGATGGTCAGAGAATGCAGATCTACTACAGGAGATGGTCAGAGAATGCAGACATGATACAAGAGAGGGTCAGAGACTGCAGGTCTACTACAGGAGATGGTCAGAGAATGCAGACATGATACAAGGGTGGGTCAGAGACTCCAGACATAATACAAGAGATGGTCAGAGACTCCAGACTTGATACAGGAGATGGTCAGAGATTCCAGACATGATACAGGGGGTGGTCAGAGATTACAGACATGATAAAGGAGATGGTCAGAAACTCCAGACACGATACAGGAGATGGTCAGAGACTCCAGACATGATACAGGAGAAGGTCAGAGACTGCAGACATGATACAGGAGATGGCCAGAGATTGCAGACATGATAAAGGAGATGGTCAGAGACTGCAGATATCATACAGGAGATGGTCATAGATTGCAGACATGATACAGGAGATGGTCAGAGACTCCAGACATAATACAGGAGATGGTCAAAAATTGCAGACATGATACGGGAGATGGTCAAGGACTGCAGACATGACACAAGAGATGGTCAGAGACTGCAGACATGATACAGGGGATGGTCGGAGATTGCAGACATGATACAGGAGATGGTCAGAGACTGCAGACATGATGCAAGAGTGGGTCAGAGATTGCAGACATAATACAGGAGATGAGTAGAGACTCCAGACATGATACAGGATATGGTCAGAGACTGCAGACACGATACAGGATATGGTCAGAGACTGCAGACATGATACAGTAGATGGTCAAAGACTCCAGACATGATACAGGAGATGTTCAGATACTCCAGACATAATACAAGAGATGGTCAGAGACTGCAGACATGATACAGGAGATGGTCAGAGACTGCAGACATGATAGAGGAGATGTTGAAACTATTGTTAAAAGGTCCCCCGTTGAGATGTGATTAATGTTATTAATGTACGAGGGATGGAGTTCCCAAGTACTAATGGCTATTCATCAATTATGATGCAGACCCCTGAGTTGAAAATTAACACGAATAAAAAGAAAGGTGAGACCACCGAAAGCACTCATGCCGGGTCACAAAGCCAAATTGCAATATAATTTATTGGTAACTGACATGAAAGTTGGGCTCAAAAAATAATTAAACAAGAAAAAGAAAAAACACCACCAGAATTGGAAAGGTAAAAAGAGACAACGTTGTCTGTAAATTAAAACAAACAGACTCCCACACACAAGCCGGCCATATACATTCGTACTAGTGCCACCACAATGTGTAACAGACCTTGGGTGAGTAATGTTAGGTTTAACTGAATTGGCACGCTAGGCCATTGGTTTGTCAGTATCCTAATTGGTCAAT
>BLSH010178275.1:924021-938183 GCA_018402905.1 Glandirana rugosa
AACGTATTACAGACGTCAGAGACTGGTAGAGGACATAGTACAGACGTTAAAGACTGGTAGAGGAGATAGTATAAACGTCAGAGACTGGTAGAGGAGATAGTACTTATTTTTCTTTCCACTCTGGTGGCTTTCGTGAGTACGGCCCAGTGTTTCGGTTTAACGTTATATTAAATAACCATTGACTGTACTTTCAACCCGAGTTTTTTATTAATTTGTTCTTTTTCTTTTTTTTTTTTCTTTTTTGTGGTGGTCTTAACCTTTCCATTTTTCTCTGTTGCAACAGACATTTAATTTTGTTTGTCTGAGGGTGTGTGTTCGGCCGGTATATGTAAGCATCACTAGTACGAATGTATATGGCCGGCTTGTGTGTGGGAGTCTGTTTGTTTTAATTTACAGACAACGTTGTCTCTTTTTACCTTTCCAATTCTGGTGGTGTTTTTTCTTTTTTTTTTTTCTTTTTCTTGTTTAATTATTTTTTGAGCCCAACTTTCATGTCAGTTACCAATAAATTATATTGCAATTTGGCTTTGTGACCCGGCATGAGTGCTTTCGGTGGTCTCACCTTTCTTTTTATTCATGATAGAGGAGATGGTCAGAGACTGCAAATATGATAGAGGAGATGGTCAGAAATTGCAGACATGATACAGGAGATGGTCAGAGACTGCAGACATTATGCAAGAATGGGTCAGAAATTGCAGACATGATTTAGGAGGTGGTCAGAGACTGTAGATATGATACAGGAGATGGTCAGAGACGGCAGACATGATACAGGAGATGGTCAGAGACTCCAGACATGATACAAGAGATGGTCAGAGACTGCAGACATGATGCAAAAATGGGTCAGAGATTGCAGACATAATATAGGAGATGGTCAGAGACTCCATACATGATAGAGGAGATGGTCAGAGACTGCAGACATGATAGAGGAGATGGTCAGAGACTGCAGACATGATAGAGGAGATGGTCAGAGAATGCAGACATGATACAGGAGAGGGACAGAGATTGCAGACATGATACAGGAGATGGTCAGAGACTGCAGATCTTATGCAAGAGTGGGTCAGAGATTACAGACATGATACAGGAGAGGGTCAGAGACTGCAGACATGATACAGGAGATGGACAGAGATTGCAGACATGATACAGGAGATGGTCAAAGACTGCAGACATGATACAGGAGATGGTCAGAGACTGCAGACATGATACAGGAGATGGTCAGAGACTGCAGACATGATACAGGAGATGGTCAGAGATTGCAGACATGATACAAGAGAGGGTCAGAGAATGCAGACATACTACAAGAGAGGGTCAGAGAATGCATACATGATACAAGAGATTGTCAGAGACTGCAGACATTCTACAAGAGAGGGTCAGAGATGCCAGACATGATACAGGAGATGGGCAGAGACTGCAGACATGATATAGGAGATAGTCAGAGGCTCCAGACATGCTACAGGAGATGGTCAGAGACTGCAGACATGGTACAGGAGATGGTCAGAGACTGCAGACATGATACAGGAGATGGTTAGAGAATGCAGACCTACTACAGGAGATGGTCAGAGAACGGAGACATGATACAAGAGAGGATCAGAGACTGCAGACCTACTACAGAGTTATGAAATTCATTTTTAAATTGGAGGGTGACACCACTGTTTACATGCTGCAATGTTTTAGCAGTACTTATTTATTTTGAGGTGTATTGATACAGAGGGTGACATCACTACTCCTATATTGCATAAAACACTCATTTGAATTATACTTTTCTGTGGTTGCATATGTTTGCTTTTTATTTTTTCATTGGATGGGGGAACACATGGTTATGCTAGCAGCTAATTATCTGTTCATTTATATCATTTACTTGGTTGTGCTGTAGTATCATTTTATATTTTGTCATACATATGGGACCTCCCACTTTCAACCTGACGATATATGGGACCTGACACTCTCAGCCTGATTATACAGTATATGGAACCTCCCATTCTCAGTGCAAACACTGTCTGCAGCCATACAACGAGAGCACCTGTGATCCTCATCATTATCATGATCATGAATACACAGTATAGACCGTATACAATACAGTTCAGTAGTAATGCATCTGAGAAGCTGAAATTGCTCCTTGCTCAAGGAACCCCTAGCAACCTCTGGAGAAACCCTAGGGTTCCACAGAACCTGTTAAGAAAGGCTGACCTAGACAGACAATGCTGCTTACTAAAGGTGCCCTCTGTGCTCCTTCATCCAGAGTGGAGGCACTCTTAGTCACCAATTCATCCAGCTGACATGGCATGTGTTGCACAGCAGGCTAGTACCTCAAGAGTATGCAGGGCCAACTCATAAGCCCCGTACACACGGGCCAAATATTGGCCAGTATTGGCTGGTTAAATTGAAACCAGACGATATTCGGCCCATGTGTAAGTCAACTGGTCAGACAGAAGCAGTTTATCAAACGCAATATTTTAGGAAAAAAATACACTTTAATGAATCTTAGTGAACACAAACACAATATAAAACCCATTTTTTTGGTAATCAATCGATTGGTTTGATCAGCTGCTTCACAAACGTGTAAATAAACTAACCAAAACCAGAAGTAACAAAATCCTTTTTGCTTCCTGTTTGTGACATCACAGAGAGGGAGGAACAATGTCAGTCCTCTCACTCGGATTGGTCCAAGGCTTCCCGGTGGAACAGGAAAGTCCAGGAAAGGAGGCAGCCTCCTTCCACCACCTGAAAAAGTGATCAAGTAGTTGAATAGCCACTCGGATCAAAAGATAGGGAATTGGCTGCTGAAGAAAACAGTAGCAGGATTATGGTTGTAGCCTCAACCATGACCATATAACCACCTCAATACAAGGGCGTGAATATAAGTATAGCGGTATTGAGGTGGTTAAGGCAGTTAAGGCACAGTTTTGGTCCAAACCTGGTTCTTCCCATTTTGTTACTATAGTAGTGCAATGTTCTTCACATGGAAAATAACAGAAAAATATTTCATTAGAACAATAAAAGACTTCTATGTCTGGCAGCTCATCTTTTGCTTTGGACCTGCCACATAATAAATAAAAGTTTTCAATGAGAGTTTAAATTAAATTATGGCATTGGGATGAGTATATGGAGATTATAAAAGATCTGATTTAATGAGAACATTTTTATAACTAGATTTCCATATTACAGAGGATTGTTCTGGGAAACATATAAGGCATAGAATGAATACCACATGAGAAGAGAATTGGTGGGCAGCCTGCATCAATCAATTTATTCAAATGGGTGGTGGCATAGAAAACAATGGATGAAATGTGTGGACATGGTGCAGTGGGTGAGAAAAACTAATGGCACAGACTGAGCAACAGTTACATTTTTGAATTAAAATCACATTCAGGCAATTTTGAAACTGGAAGATAGAGTATGTTAAATGCTAAAACTTCAAACACTAAAGAGGCTTAGGATAATTGCTTTTTGTGCTTTTATTTTCAAGTGTTTAAGTTTGGAAAATGATGTTGAAAACAGTATTAAACTGAAAAGCAAACATTTATTATATTGCAGATTACCAATTCTTAGATTTGATGTTTTTTTCCTGTTTTAGGCTTTCTTGTTTCTATTTTCATCTGGTAATCCAGCCAGCAAGACTGTTGTTTTTCACAAACTCAATTTCTTTAGCAGAATGTATCAGTTTACATAGATGAAACAAGCTTTTATTTATTAATGCAAAACCTTTATCCCAAAAGGGATAACTGTTTGCTGTAACTGATTTTAAAGTGTGAGCTGGAGTATGACTTCAATTTGTTAGTGGTTCTAAATCTGCAAGTACATTTAACACTACCCTTCCCTCCATACTGGCAATGCTGTTGTCTGCTGTGCTTCCATTTCTCATTCCTCCAGAGTTGTTTCTCACTAATACAGGAAGTGTGTTACTGGCCAGATCACCAGGTGAAAGCAGAGGGGAAAAAAAATGCCAAAGAAAAGAAAACTGTTGCAACCACCATGTCTTAATGATTGGTAAGCTACAATATAATGCATTTTTTGGATTTGGGTTCAAAGTAATACTAAAGCTAAAAATGTTATTTTACCTTAAAGTGAATGTAAACCCATGTATGTAAATTCATGAAATTTGAGCTGGGCACATATATCTGCAGAGTTTTGTTATCTCTCCCCAAAGCACTGTGTCCCATATCTGTCTCCTGCTGTGTTCTTCTGTTATTGGCATGATAAGTTCTCCATCACATATGATAAAAGCAGCCTGAGTTTTGTGCTGGGGAGGTTGCTATAAATAGATTAGCACAGCTCTGATCTATACAACGAACGGAGCTGAGAGTCTCTACCTATGAGGAGAGCACTTTGTAAAGGATATACTGTATATAGTTGAAGACAGCAGATATGCATGTATTACTTATGTAGGGAGATTTGTTTCTATAAAAAGTCTTCGATACCTTGCTCCTCTGTAGTGGCCAATGTCCCATCTCTTAGCCCATCTAATATGGATATAACATCTGAAAAACCTCTCTTTGCTATGTCCGTTTTTTTAACCCGCCACTGTGTTTTTCGTTTGATCTATGATCTTCACTTATGGTGACTTGTTCATTGTTGATAATTTCTTACCCATATTCTATGACATGTACAGTCTTATGTAGGCTACGTATATGTATACTGTATTTGTCTTGCATTTGTCTCTGGGGGTGGGCACATGCGCTGCACACATCCTATATCTGGATTTTTTAGGGGCAGATCAGTTTGACGCTGTTTTTCCAGCTAGCCTGGACAGGAGACTTCCAGTTTCCTCCCAGAGGTCCCATGTGCCGCACAGGCATGCCCCTTTACACACGACGCGCCCGTTTCCCTGGGCATGCATGTTGGGGTGCAGACCGCATCATTGCGGTGGTGCCATTGCCATGTGATGGCCTAATTGTGCACCGCTCGCACGTGCGGCAGCATCCCTGCATTAAATTTGGCGCTAAATTTGGGGATTTAAAAGGGCACACTATCCCACCAGGTAGTTTGTGGCGACAGCTCAAGCGGTGACCAGGGGGACCCAGGTACAGCATTACAATGCACCAACTCCTTACTAATACCCTTAAATTTGAGATGTACTGTTTACTTATATTTACTTATATTATTTATCTCTTTTTACAAGGATAAACATTCATCTGGACTGGGTTGTGACTCCACTCTACAGTGCGGGGGTAAGATGCCTCTTCTAACTTTTGGGAGTATAGCATTGACATATATAGTATATAAAGCTAATAATAGATATATACTTCTTGGCACACATACTGATATACTCATCCATCTATATTTTTATCATTTTGATTGTCAAGGCTAAACAATAGAATATACCATATATACTCGTGTATAAGTCGACCCGTGTATAAGTCGACCCCCCTACTTTTGCCCAAAAAATATGGGAAAACTTATTGACTCACGTATAAGCCTAAGTGGCAAATGCAGCAGCCACTGGTAAATTTCAAAGATAAAAATAGATGCCAAAAAAAATTACCAATGAGGCATCAGTAGGTTGTATGTACCAAAAAGACATTACGTTATTTTTTTTAATGACAGGTCCTCTTTAGAAGAGATTTGGGGTCTAAAAGACCCCAAATCCGTCTAGGGACCCTAACCTAGGAAGTGGCCATGTAATCGGGAGTGTGTGTGTGTGTGTGTGTGTGTACAACTGTTTATTTTTTACAGTACAGTATACTTACTTCCTATGTATTGAATAAGGCTGCTGTGTTCTTCACATATGTCAAATGCAAAGAAAAAAAAACACAGTTTTGTCATTTGAATATCTGACCATATTAACCCTTATTGTTCACACAATAAGGGTTAATATGGTTAGTTAATCGAATTGCCAAACTGTTTTCTTTTACATTTACATAAGAAGGACACGGCAGCCTTATTCCTTTCATAGGAAGTGCCTGTGTCCTCTGCCCTTACCTTCAGCCCAGTCACCTCGCAAGTGTGACTGAGCTGAAGTTCCGCCCTCCAGCAGGCCGTCAGCAGACGTGACGGCATCCCCGGCATCCCTGGAATGCCTGGAATGCATTTCAGCCGGCGCGGGTGCCCTCGGAATGTTTCCCCGCGCTCGTACCGGCTGTTGACTCGCGCATAAGACGAATCTCGGTTTTTTGACACAAAATCCGTGTCAAAAAGCTTGTCTTATACGCGAGTATATACGGTACATCTAATCGGTGAGTTTTTAACTAAATGACATCTATATGTATGTGGCTTTCTCCAAAAGTACACAAACACACACTCCACCCCCCAAAAAGCTATAGATAATAATATATTTATAATATACTCCTGGTGGAAATGTAAACATTTATACAATTATACACTTAACTTATCTCTAGATTGGGATTTCTAGACTATACAAAATAAATTCTTGGTGTGGTGCAAATTTACATCTTAATCGCATCCCTTGGGTCATCTGTTTAAGTAAATGACACATTTGATTCATAACTAAATCTATATAAAATTTAAAGGAACATGAAATTCACCCACACATTCTTTATCATCTAGATGAACCCAAATACATATTCCATATTTAAGTTTGGTCGCCCTGTATATTCCCCTGTGTCCGCCCCGCTGATTGCATTCTCCGGGTTGCAGATCGCTAAATGTAAGCCAAGTTTCTAGTTCCCTAAAATTGTCAAACTGTAACAAAAATAACAACTGTTACATGATAAGACAATGTACTAACTTGTTTCTCACTTACTTTAAGAAATTTTGGCCTACACAATATATGGTCCTGAAGAAGCTTTTTGCGAAATGCGTTGACCATTCACAGAATCGACTTATATGGCTGTATACCTTGTCATTATGTACCATCAATATGTACTCTTTATTCTTACAACTTGTTGATATAGGGAGAGGTATATGCTTACTCCCTAAATACTTTTTAGCTGACTCGCATGTTTTTATGGATTTTTCAATAAATTGTTTTAATATAACACTTGAATCGTCTCATGGTGTGTTCATAAAGTCCAAAAACCTTATAGAAGTGTTCCTTTCTAGGACTCCCCTTTGCTTTTATCCACTTAAATGCATTCCTTGCATTAACCACTTCAATACTTTTCAGCTTTTTGTGCTCTCACACTTTGAATGACAATTACTCAGTCGTGCAACACTGTACCCAAACAACATTTTTATCATTTTTTTCACACAGATAGAGCTTTTCTTTTGGTGGTATTCAATCACCGCTGAGTTTTTTATTTTTTACGATATAAGCAAAAAAAAGAGCAAAAATCTTGAAAGAACCCACTTTTTTTACTTTCTATTGTAAAATTTTGCAAATAAGTACAGGCGGTCCCCTACTTACAAACATCTGACTTACAAACGACTCCTACTTACAAACGGAGGGAGACAACAGGAAGTGAGAGGAAATCTACCCCTAGGAAGGGAAATTCACTCCTGTAAGAGTTATTATGGGAAAAAGGTGTCTCCAATGAAGCTTTACCACCAAGGTTTGTTTCCACAACAACCCAAAATTTTTAAAATCCAATTATCATTTGGACAGGAAGCCAGCTGAAATATTCTGAACAAAAACATAGACAGCAAAACAAAAATTACAGGGGTGTTAACCCTCCCTATGTTATCCAAAAAGCTTAAAAATATTTTTTTGGGCTGAAGCTAGACTTTAAAAATGTACCTGCTCCGACCTACAAACAAATTCAACTTAAGAACAAACCTACAGTCCCTATCTTGTTTGTAACCCGGGGACCGCCTGTAATTTTTCTTCATACATTTGGGCCAAAATTTATACTAGTACCTATTGCTGGCAAAAATAGCCCAAATAAGTGTATATTATTTAGTCTGTGTGAAGGTTATAGAGTCTACAAGCTATGGTGCCAATCATTGAAAATTGATCACACCTGATCACACCTGATGTACTGACGGCCTATCTCATTTCTTGAGACACTAAAGCCCCGTGCACACAATGCAAATTTATTTCGGGAATTTTGTTACGATTTTTGGATCATTAGTATGGTGCTTTCGACAGCTGATTGTGATTTTCCGGACAACAAAAGCTAGATGTGCGGATTATAACATTTTTGTGGGATGTGAACACAGCATCACAACGTTTCAATCGTAAGAGCAAGACTACACATGCTCAGAAATTAAAAAAATACATACAAAGCTATTCAACACATTACGTCACTTCTGACATTGAATTTGGTCATACAAGGATTTTCGTATTGTTAGTATGCTCTTCATTTTCGACGTGAGACTAGCATCCAACAAAAAAAACGGACATTCGGTCGCCTTAAAATCTAAGTGTATGTACGAGGCTTAACAAGCCAGGACAGTACAAATAACCCCCAAATGACCCCTTTTTGGAAAGTAGACAGTCCAAGGTATTTAGTAAGAGGCATGGTGAGTTTGTTGAAGTTGCAATTTTTTTTTACACAAAATTGTTATAGTAACAAGTTATTTCTCACACACAGCATATGCATACTTGCAATTACACCCCAAAATACATTCTACTACTCCTCCTGAGTATGGCGATACCACATGTGTGAGACAATGGAAATGTCCACAAAATGTCCCCATTTTGCAAAACAAGCACCACAACGTATAATCTATGAGGCATAATGAGTCTTTTGATGTGGGAAAAAAATGAAAACACATTTTTATTTTACACAAAGTTGCCCACTTATAAGATATTTCCAACACATAGCTTGTAAATAGCAAAAATGACACCCAAATACATTCTGATACTCCTCTGGAGTATGGCGATACCACATGTGTGAGACTTTTACACAGCCTGGCCACATACACTGGCCCAACATTCATGTAGCACCTTCAGTTGTTCTAGGAGCATAAATTATACATCTCATTTCTCAACCACCTATTACATTTTTGAAGGCCCTGGAGCACCAGGATAATGGAAACGCCCACACAATGACCCCATTTTGGAAAGCAAACACCCCAATGTATAATCTATGAGGCATAACGAGTCTTTTGAACTGTTCATTTTTTCCACAAGTTTTCGGAAATTGTGGAAAACAAATGAAAACAACATTTTTTTACACAAACTTGTCCATTTATAAGATATTTCCAACACATAGCATGTAACTAGCAAAAATGACACCCCAAAATACATTTTGCTACTCCTCCTGAGTATGGCGATACCACATGTGTGAGACTTTTACACAGCCTGGCCACATACAGAGGCCCAACATTGAAGTAGCATCTTCAGTCGTTCTAGGAGCATAAATTACACATCTCATTCTCAACCACCTATTACACTTCTGAAGGCCCTGGAGCACCAGGACAATGGAAACGCCCACACAATGACATTGTTTTGGAAAGGAAACACCACAATGTATAATCTATGAGGCATAATGAGTTTTTTTAACATGTCTTTTTTTTCCATAAGTATTTGGAAAATGTGGAAAAAAATGAAATTGCATTTTTGTTTACACAAAGTTGACCATTTATAAGATATTTCCAACACATAGCATGTAAATAGCAAAAATGACACCCCAAAATACATTCTGCTACTGCTCCTGAGTATGGCGATACCACATGTGTGAGATTTTTACTCAGCCACATACAGAGGCCCAACATAGAAGTAGCACCTTCAGTCATTCTCGGAGCATAAATTACACATCTAATTTCCTGACAACCTATCATTTTTGAAAGCCCTTCATATTTCTAACACATAGCATGCACATACCAAGAATTGCACTCCATAAAAAATACTATTGAGGAAAGGGTAAAAAAAAAAGTATTACCTGTGGTTTTAGTTGTGTCCACAGAGGACAGCATTGGTCCAGGCAGCAAGCAGGGATGTGCTTAGTGACAGCTATAGTAATTACCCAGGCAGCAGGCAGGAATATTGTCTATACTCAGCACAAGGATATTGTCAGCACAGCCAAAGCATTTGTCCATAGGAATTGTCCAGACAGAGACAGCCAGCACTGCCATAATATTGGTCCTGGTACACTTTTAGCTGCAGACACTCGTTGTTTTACTACTATCCAGCCCTTCGTAAACATACTGCCTCTTGCTACAGCTGATTACTTCCATAGACCAGGGAGCAGGCAGAGGTGTGGTCAGTTCATGCGGCAGGCAGGCAGAGGCATGATGGCAGTAAGTCAGCAGCAGGTTGAGGGGCCTCAGTCAGGTAAGACCTGTGTACAGAGGCACAGGGGAAGAGGCTTCTCCCACCCAAATCTCTTTGAAGACTCTGGACACCAGACCCTAATCCTGAAGTTACCAAACCCAGAGAAAACAAAAAACATTGTTTTCTCCATCCAGAAAAGCAATTCTGGAGCCCCTCACATATGTGAGACCCCTTTGTACTAGAGTAGCAGGGCAACAGATCAATCCAAGTGGTAGGCAAAAGCATAGTCGATAAAACAGGCCAGTGTCAGTTCATGTGGAAGCAGTCCAAGCAGTAGGCAGAAGAGTAGTTGATAAAACAAGCCAGGGTCAGCTCACGTGGAAGCAACCCAAATGGTAGGCAGAGGCATAGTCGAAAAACAGGCCAGGGTCAGTTCACGTGGAAGACAGTGGCTTGGCTATTTGAGAAAGCATGGAAAATGGTCAGCACAGATGATGAAAATGGGGAAATGGTTAAAAATATGGGCTAATATTATAGGGATGTGGGATAAAGTTGGAAGCATTCACTAATGCAAAAGCCGGGTTGGGAGGGACACTGGAGACAATGGTAGCTGGCATCTCTTCGAAATCCTTTTTTGGTGCATAAGCAACATCTTTGAAGCCTGCTTCAGATAGTGGAATGTTGAAGTGGTGCTCATGAAGTCGGCTAACCACATCAGGGCGAAGGCTTTCTGGGGGTCTTTGTTGATATATGAGGGACGTAACAACTTCTTTGATGAATTTTACGAAGAGGGTGGGGCTTTCCATGGATTTGGTGTAGATTATGTATGCGTTATAAATGGCCAAATGATTTAGATAAATTGCTACTTTCTTATACCAGAAACGGGACCTCCTTATTGCCAAGAAGGGCTGAAGCATTTGGTCATTGACTGGTGAAATGGGGGAGGGGGTGGTAGGGGCAATGTGACAGGTTCTCTTTATTGTGTATTGTTTGTGCTTGGTACAATACACACAGATCGGTAACTTACTACTCCTGGCTCTTCTCTCTTCACAATGGAAATGGTGTGTGAGGAGAAAAGAGCTGGTACCAGGCAGTTACCGGTCTTTGTGATTGTCTGTGAATGGATCACGGCCGATCACATGGTAAACAGCCACCGCCCTTTGGCTGTTTACCATTTTCGGTGATGAGCTGTGTTCCCGGGAACACGCCACCACCGACATGCAAGAGCAACGCGCTCCCGATCGTGCCCATGCACCGTGTCTATGGGGGATGTACCTTCTGTGACCGGCCATGACTGGATCACGGCTGATCACGTAGTAAACAGCCATACCCATTGGCTGTTTGCCCCCGTCGGTGACAAGCTGTGTCTCGGTGACACGCCGCCACTGACAGTGCTGGGTTGCGCGCACCCGATTGCATGCACGCCCGAGCCGACGTCATATGACGCATGCCCTGAACGACAGCCGCACCGTCCCTCCGTCATTTGACAGTGAGCGGGCAGCAATCGGTTACAGTCTTGAGGTTTTTCACCTTAATGCATTATGCATTAAGGTGAAAAACTTTCTGTGCTGCAAATGCCCCCCGCAGCCCCCCTTTTCTTACCTGAACCTGATTGTTCCAGCGATGAGCATGAGCCCAGTAGCTCCAGCCACTGTCTTGGGTCCTCATTGGATAGATTGATAGCAGCAGGAGCCATTGGCTCCTGTTGCTCTCAATCAAATCCAGTGACACGGGAGCCAGGGCGGGGCTGAGTCCTGCTGTCTGTGTCAATAAACGCAGCAGCAGGGCTAAGGAGCATGCCTGCATGGGTGCCCCCTTGGAATGTGACTCTCCGAGGAGGAAGAGGCAGGAGCGCTGCCGGGGGACCCCAGAAAAGGAGGATTGGGGCCGCTCTGTGCAAAACCCTTGCACAGATCAGGTAAGTATGACATGCTTGTTATTTAAAAAAAAAACAAAAAACCTTTACAATCACTAAAAAATTCACAAAAAATTCAATTTCTCTTAATTTAAAAACATTTTTTTACTTTAGTAACACTTGAATATTGCTTTAATACCTGGCTCATTGTAAAAGGGCTAGGAAGACGATGTGCTAAGGACTTCATAAACAACTCTGTGGATGGTAAACTGACAAAATGTCTGACTGCAGAAGAGCAGTTGAATTGACAACTGAGCTGAACTGTGAGTTATTGAGGTTGAGTAACAGCCTTCTACTATAAAAAATAAAAATAATACTTTATCAAAGGTACATGGAAATTCTTGAAGAAATTATGTCAGATGCACAAGCAATTCTAAAACGATTACTGAATATACAAAGATAAAAGCAAAGAAATGATTAAACAGAATGCTAAAATGGCAAATCATTTTATTGTACAAAAATCAACTAAAGCATTATCAAAAACACCCCCCGTGAATGCTAAAATGTAACAAATTGTCATCTAGCCCTGAACCTTGCATACCATGATCCTTCAGGATGCAACAGAAAGACAGAGAGAAGGACAACCACTAAACAGCAACCCTCCTGAAGGGACAGCAGTGGGCCCAGAAGGTGCAGCAGGAGAAGATCATTGCCCTCCTGCAACTGTTGACACAACTTGACTCCAGGCCAGTGGCAAGCAGCCCTAGCTTCAGTGGAGATGTATAGGCTAGCCATTTCATCCAGGAAGCCGACTCCATATAATGATGTAGAGGTCTTCCTTTACAATTTTAGAGGGTTGTAGACTGAAAATGATGAGGCATGTGTCCTGGCACTTTACCCTCTGGAGATTCTCAGCCAGCATGCTTTGACCATGTGCCCAGCGGTGGTTGAGGATTATGAAAGCCTGAAGTCAGAGATGCTCTGGCAGCTAGGTGTGACTACTGTGATAAGGGCACACGACATTAAAAGCCAAACCATGCCCAGATATATGAACTGGCCCATTTTGAAGTGACTTCAGCAAAAAGTTGTTGATGGTGGCCCACAGAACAGGTAACCACAGATGAATTCCTGCCAGGCCTGTTGCAGGAATTACAGAGTTGGACTGGTTACAGCAATGCTAGAAAAGCAGAGGACATAGTGGTTGGTGTTGAAAGCTACTTTGCCATTGAGGAGTGGCTCCTGGCCACTTCACCCACCAGTCCATAATTAGTCTGCTGTGTGATAAAAATTGACAAAACGTCTACCCTGGCACTATTGAATTATAGCAGTAAAATCACCTTAATTAAGGTCAACCCTAGACACCTGTGAGGCCATAGCTTGGGGATGTCAGTATCTATGGCAGTTGAAGGTATCCCATGACCCTAGTGGCTCTGGAACTGGCTAATGGGGAGTGACCCATGAAGTTGCTGTGGTCCCTAGCTTACTACATAAAGAGATCATTGGAAGTGACGTCCCTTTGTTTTGGAGATTGTAAAACAGTACCTCCTTTGTCATTTGCCTTGAAACCAAGAGGTCAATGGGATCACAGGACTTCCTCAAGATATTCACCAAAGTGCCAGAAGTGCTATGCTGTCATAATAGTTGTCCCACTGACAGGATGACCAGGAGTATTGTTGTTAATGATGTGCATGCAGGGCTGGACTGGGACAAAAATTTGGCCCTGGAATTCATCCAGACCGGCCCACTTTAATTTTGTAAACGTGCACAAATACAGTACATAAACTATACGCAATTGCGCAAAAAAACATAAGTAGCATAACATAAAGAGTCCTCACACATCTTTTATTATTTCACTTATTCTCCTCTGTATTTTTCTCCTCATTCTCACATCCCTACATGAAGTGGGAGGGCTAACGTCATGCAGGCACATTGCTACAGCCTAATTGGCTGGAACTTCAGAAACTGGCATTGCTGCAAGCCAATTGCTGCCTTTCAGCAATGCAGCGGCGCTGAGGCTGAGCCGGGTTGCGCATGAAGTGAGGTGGTGGGCAGTGAGGATGACAGGCCCTCCCATACCGGCTGGCCAGACAGAGTCCCTTACATCAGGGTCCCCAGAGAGCCCCCCTTTACATCAGGGTCCCCAGAGAGCCCCTCTTTACATCAGGGTCCCCAGAGAGCCCCTCTTTACATCAGGGTCCCCAGAGAGCCCCCCTTACATCAGGGACCCCAGAGAGCTCCCCCCTTTACATCAGGGTC
>BLSH010178275.1:948122-961231 GCA_018402905.1 Glandirana rugosa
AATCCTACACATTAAGAGGGTTTAGTGAGAATACTGAATGAGACAACGTGACATAAAAATCCTTCTATACTCTCTCTCTGTTTGATTATGTCATATATTATGTGCGAGATCATGACGTTTTATATATAGAACTCATCCCTAGTCGTATATATGAAATAAATCGTTAGACGTTTTAGACTACTAACTAAAGTGTTAGACGTTTCAAAACAACTTCGTGTCTGAGAGTTGAAAAAATAAACAAAACCCCCCCGCCCCTATTCATTTTTTTACTGTATTTTGACTATTCCAATTCTAAGGGAAGATCCCTCCCTGGTTGGAAGGCAGACCCAGAGGGTTTCAAGTATTTCATTTGTCTTTTGAATTAATGTTAGTTTTATGTCATTTTTTTACTTATCCCCGCCCCCCCAAAACAAATAAAAAAGTTGAGAGTCTGTGCTTCAACAAAACTTTGCAGATTGTGAAATCAATCATCAGATTTTGCAGATTGCTAAATAAAGTATATATGCTGATCCCTACTCAAGATATATATTTTGCAGTACTAGAGCGTGTATTATATACTGTATTAGTTTGTCTCTCTCTCATATCTTCCTAAAAATACAGTGCAACAGAGTAAGTCATAAGAGTGATTTGGGAGAATTACACATCCTAAACAGTTTAAATGCATGTATTTAAACTGCACAGTTATTTTTTTATTTTTTTTGCTCGGAACTACATATTTATTTTTATTAACATAAACCAACTGTGGACAAGTGAAAACTGTCAGCTCTTATACATTTGATGATTTACCAAGCAATAATACTGTTTTTTTTTGTCCAAACAGCAACATTTTTAATTATTTTTTCATACTTACAGGCTTACAGAAGAAAGAAGAAAATAATGAAACAAGCATGTGACGTTGCCCATCTGAAGGTTTGCTACTTTAGCTTAGGCTTCAACTTGATAACTCAGGGCCATCATTGTGCGCAAAACACATATAATAGGGATGCACCAATACAATTTTTTTTAGTACGAGTTAGTACGAGTCCCAATAATTTTTGTTAGTACTCGCCGATACCCATTACCGATATCTACCGTAACTGTTTTGATTATACTTCAGCTGTCAGCAGTGGTACAAAGCATTGAAAATGTATTTACAAATTCAATTTTTTTTTTTTTTACATTTTGTGCTTTTTTCAATATGAAATATGTAAATATATGTTAAAGGTTTAAAAAAAATAACAAAAAAAGCAGACAAATAAAATTTTTATTTATTAATAGTTTATAAAATAGAAGTGAACAAAAAAAATCAGCAGGAAAATAATAATTAAATGGAGGAGAATAAGGAGTTAATTAAGGCTGATTAATCTACTCTAAAGGGAATTCTTCTGTATGCAGCCTCCTCCTCAGCACCCCCTAATACTTACCTGAGCCACATCTCTGTCCACGAGTCCCTCGGCCATCCAGCATTCTCTCCCCGATTGGCTAAGACACAGCATTGGCGCCACTGGCTCCCGCCGCTGTCAATCAAAGTCAATTAGCCAATCAGGAGAGAGAAGGGGAAGGGCCACATCACAGCTCCATGTCTGAATGGACACTTGGAGCTGCAGCTCGGCTCAGGTGCCCCCATAGCAAGCTGCTTACTGTGGGGGCACTCGACAGGAGAGAGAAGTGGAGGATCCAGGCTGCCCTGTGCAAAACCAACTGCACAGAGGAGGTGAGTATAACATGTTTGTTATTTTTTTTTTAAATGAGATTTTACAATCACTTTATAGGTTAATAAGGGGTTAGACAGAGGAACGTTTAATTAAAAACACAAAAATTTTTTTTTTTACTTGACAGGTTGCTTTAATCACTTCAGCCCTAGAAGGATTTCCCCCTTAATGACCAGGCCATTTTTTTTTTGCGATATGGCACTGCGTCGCTTTAACTGACAATTGCGCAGTCATGCAACGTTTACCCAAGCAAAATTGACATCCTTTTTTTCCCACAAATCTTTCTTTAGGTAGTATTTGATCACCTCTGATTTTTATTTTTTTGCGCTATTAACAAGACCGATAAAAAAAGACCGACAATTTTGAAAAAAAAACTGAGATCTTCAATATCATGGTATCATACAGCTGCACCTCCAGTAATGTTGTGTACTTCATCCAATGCAAAAGGTGTAGCAAAGGGGCTTATGTTGGGGAAACAGCACAGAAGTTACACACAAGGATGAATTTACACAGACATACAATCAAGGAACATAAAGATGACAGTTTCTGCACACCTGTGGGGGATCACTTCTCACAACTGGACCACACTATTGAAGAACTCATTGTTTTAGTTCTTAAAGGGAATTTCAGAACTATCCAGGAAAGGAAAACCTTTGAACTAAGAATGATTCTTCTTTTTGACACAAAAAATAACTGCCTAAATTTAGATATAGGTTTCTTTACCCATTTGTTTTTCCTTTTTTTTCCTTTCTCTCAGAGATTGTGTTTTTTTTTAACATTCTGCTTGGACCTTGAAGAAGGGGACACACCCCAAAAGCTTGTCCTAAAAAATTGTATGTTAGTGCAAATAAAAAAAGTATCACGGACGGTACTCAATTTCCTCTGTCACAATTGCACTAATATGGTTACAATCACCTCAAGCACGAAAAACCACAACATTTTTTACTTTCTGCTATAAAACATGTCCAAAAACAAAATTGTAAAAAAAACAAATGTATTCATCAGTTTAGGCCGATATGTATTCTGCTACTTATTTTTGTTAAAAAAATTGCAATAAGCGTATATTGATTGGTTTGCGCAAAAGTTATAGGGGTTGATTTACTAAAGCTGGAGAGTGTGAAAACCGGTGCAGCTGTGCATGCTAGCTAATCAGCTTCTAACCTCAGGTTGCTCAATCAAGCTTTAACAATAAAACCTTGAAGCTGATTGGTTTCTGTGTGGAGCTGCACCAAATTTTGCACTTTCAAGCTGTAGTAAATCAACCCCATAGCGTCTACAAATAGGGGACCAATTTATGGCATTTTTAATATCTTTTACTAGTAATGGCAGCAATCGGTGATATTTGGCGGGATTGCGCCATTGTGCGGGCAAATCGGACACGTAACTGACATTTTTAACACTTTTTTGGGAACCAGTGACATTATTACAGTAATCAGCGCTATAAATATGCACTGTTATTGCACTAATGGCACAGGCGGGGAAGGGGTTAACATCAGGGGCGATCAAGGGGTTAAATGTGTTCCCTGCAGGTGTTTTCTAACTGACTCTGTGACTGGGGAGGCACACACATCAGTTTTTCTGCATAGCAGAAAGACAGGATCTGTGTGATCACCCCTGTCAGAACGGAGATCTGCCTTGTTTACACAGGCAGATCCCCATTCTGTCACTGCGGGGAACGATCGTGGGTGGCCGGCGGACATCAAGTCTGCCCTGCCCGCCGATTGGCTGCCCCGCTAGCCAATGGGCACGTGCCCACAACAGCTTGTTCCCACGCCGACGTACAATGACGGCGATTCGTGAGAACAAGCCACTTTGCCGCAGTAAAACTATGGCGGCTGGTCATTAAGTGGTTAAACTGACTTCATCAGCAAATTGAAGTTCATCACTTTGATCTGTAGATGAAGAAACAAAATGAAACAATGTTTCTTTTTATCTTTCGGCTGAGTGGCTGAGCAATGTTATTAATAAACATTACCCGGCTGCTTTTTTTTTTCGACAGGTCCAGACTTCTTTAACACTTCAACTGACAACAAGGGAACCCCACTGACAGCTAAATGAGTCATCAGTTGTTAAGGACGCAACAGCCCCACTCCCTAACAACCGATAATTGCTGGCTTTTTTTTACATTTCAGCTGTCAGTGGGGGAATCCTGCTGATAGTTTAAAGAACCGAGCCTGAAAGTATCGGTTTCAGGTATCCGTGCATTTGCAGGAGTACCGATACTCATGCAAATGCTTAGTATCGGCACCAATACCGGTATCGGTGCAACCCTAATATATATAGCATTGTTACAAAGCCAATAGAGGGAAGATTTTGCTCCCCTGGAGCTTGTCATGGGTTCTTTGCTGATCATGTAAGTGTGAGCTCTATCCTTTTACTGCCTACCCCTACTTGCTAAAAATAAAAGCCATTTGCTGTTTGTCGATACCTAAGATGTTTTAAAATATTCAAAACTTACGTCTATACAGATGTTTTTAAAATATATAACATTAAAAGCAACTGGAGACTATACTAAAAAAAAAAACGTTAATTAATGAAAGGATTTTTTTTGTATTGTGCAAGGTATTCAGTGGTATGTCCTTATGAGTAACTTTTTGCTAAATCTTTTCTATGAGGTAAGATCTGAACTAAATCTGCTTCTTGAAAAGTAAAGGCTTGAGCATTGATGTAAATAGAATATGTTCCATAGTCTTGCATGGGGTGAAACCCAGACACGGTAATAAAGACCACTTACAGTGGTAGTATACCCTCCTATCATTTTCAGTCAAGGAAGCTGCCATCTTGGCCTCTGTTTAATCTACAACTGCCGTGATGCTGCACATGTGATCCGCTTTGACACCAGCCATTGGATGGTTTGACAGTCTGGTTTAGAGCACAACCAATGGGAGTGTTACATTTCCGGCAAGTGCCAGAAATGGAACTGGTTTTTAAACTGTTAAATGGATGGGATTACTACTGCTTTAAGACTTGCAAGTTGTCAATACTTTATACAAGTTATTACAAAATGTTGTATATTTGTTGAAATACAGCGCAACCTTGCCATTTTATTTACTTTTTACAAAGACATATCTCATGAGACCCAGTCTGTATTGATATTGTATTTTTTCTGTATTGACATTATGGCAACGTGCTAACTTAAAAAAAAAAATTCACAGGCAGTGTCAACTCACCAAGAACTCAGAAATGGAATCCAATGCAGTCTATTTCAACTTAGAGCATTACAGATGATGATCTCCTTGTTTTCTTAGAATTAAAAAGACATTACTATCTGAAAGCTTTCTTACTCAAAGCAGAAGTAAAACAGGAACTAAAACCAGAGAGACTTAGAGTATCTACCTATGGGCTGGTCCAACTGAGAACAAACAGAAGGGGTTACAGTGGAACATGCCAAATAAAATAAAGAATAATAAAAAGGCTGCTATGGAAACACAGTAACACAGTCATTAGTGATTCTATAGTCAAATACAGATTATTCCTGATTTGAGACTTTCTCAGAATTGCAATTAAAGATTTGTTGAATTCCTTTGAATTGGCCTTCCTGCAATCCATCCAAACCCTGTACATAATTAGATCGCATTTTGACATATCATGCCTACCTTTGGCAAGTTGTACTTTTTTGGACCTACATATTGGTACAGCCTACTAACACTGAATTTGTACAACACTGTTGGGTTGAATTACTTACCCTGGGTTCACATTATCCGACACAATAATGGTCAGACTTTTGATCCTACTTTGCCCTGCCACATCGGTCCTACTTCTGTCCTAGTTTGGTCCTACTTCCATCCGACTTGAATGAACAAGATAAGATTTTGCCCTGACTTTGAGATAATGACTTTTCCTTTCACCCTTCAAAACAATCCCAGTATGAGATAAATTCCTTTTACTGCTGCTGTAATCACCATGTCGGATGTCACAAGTTGGATGGTTAGAACAAGGATCCAACTTTGATCCTACTTCAATCATATTCAATGGGCTGAAGTAGGACCAAAGTCAGACCAAAGTAGTACAGGAACATTTTTCAAAGTCGGACCGACTTGTGTTGGACCAGTTAAGACGGCTCTCATAGGCAAACATTGATTTTGTGACGTAATGCGACTTGTGCTCACAATGTCGGTCCGTTTGTCGGACTAATGTGAACACAGCCTAAAACTAGAGAGTGAAAAATCTTGTGCAGCTGTGCATGGTAGCCAATCAGATTCTAACTTCAGCTTGTTCAATTAAGCTTTAACAAAAAAAATATGGAAGCTGAGTTTGCGCAGAACTGCACCAGATTTTGCATGCTCCAATTTTAGTAAATCAATCCCTATGTGTTGTATTGGAGGACAGACTACAGACCACATTTTAAATTTGCAGTCCAGGACTTTCTGTGATGTTTCATATCACAGCCATGTCTCCATTGTCCCAAGTAATGGTACAGTTTTAGACATTACTGACAGAAATTGGCCCTGCATATGAACATTCATGCATTATAAGCAAACTATTGTGATCTTCATAAATCTGGCTTGTAGATGTGACTATTCATGATTGTTACTTGTTACATGTCTAATACTTTCTATACTCTGTACAAGTAAATTCCAGTTCCTATTCCTGTTTTATGGATGCCTGGTCGTGTTATTAAATCACCCTTTACTGTAACTAGCCTGCCTCCTGGATTACAGAACACAACAAGATTGATGAAGAGGATGGAATATATGGGCTAACCCACAAACATTTCACATCTAATCATGTAGTTCCTCTAGTAAGGTCGGAGTAGGTGCAATAAGTGGTTCATTTGTAAAATACCTCTGGTGCATTGATAGATTTCCTCAAGCAGTATATAGATAGTAAATCCTGTATCTAACATCAGGATATTAGAGTGGCATCAGTTAGCAGAAGCAGTAGTAATAGCTACAGTGCAAAAAGTTTTATCTGGAATGGATGAATCATATTTATCTACACCTAAGACAGTAGTACTTTCATAAACCTGTTTAGCAGTAGAAGTGCAAAATTAGTCGGTGTCCTATTTTCTTGCATTTGCAGCATCATGCACCTTTTGCATAACATACAGAAACTACCATCAACTGTAGGTCATGTCAGGTATCACTGATAGGACCAAAGAATAACCCTTTTTGTTCAACTGGTTCTGTTGTGGCTTACATATTTTGCTCAAATGCAGACCTTGATGTAAATATATCTTAAATATTACATACCATTCACATGGTATGGCTGTTTCTGTCCTGGTCAGCTGACCGTCTCAAATCTTGTTCCCTGAGTAACCCAAGACCAGCATCATCTACCATTCCTCCTTGCTTTCCTATGTATTTATTTAAACTTGTGTACTTGAGAAAAGTGGAAAAACTGAAATTAAAGACAGACTAAAAACAGGAAATGTTTCTTTGCAATGCACTCAGTATTAGAAAAATATGTAGCATCCAAAGATTTGAAAATAAAAATGTTATTAAACTATATTTAGATCAATTGTAACATATGGACTTTGGACATGGTGTTTAACCCAGGATGAGAAAGTGCTTTAGGTATGAGAATGGAACATGTGTAGGAAATTGTGCAATGTGTGAGAATAGACTATGGATGGTAAGAAATAAAGTAATAAAACAAAGTTATATATAGAGCCTGAAACTTTGGTATACACAGGACTGAACCTATACTTTCTGCCAACCCCCCCCCCTTCCCCCATGGTGACCAGTTTTGCATTGTCCACCTTGTAGCCTATGTGTGACCAGTTAGCATTGCTATAACATTTTTGCTTCACATGCTGTGGCTGGCCACACAGATACTAAATTATGAAGTTGTACATTTTACACCTGTAACCCAAGAAAAGAATGGCTATTGTTGCTCTACTCAGCTAGCAATTCAGTTCTAGGTATATGAACTGAGTGTCACGGGTCAGGCTCAAAGACCAGTAGCTATAGCAGTAAAAAGGTTCACACCGACCAGCAGGATAAGTACATGAGCAGGTCACTATGGCGAATAATCAGATTCACACAATGTGTGGGGTCTAAGCACCAACTGGTCTTCAACCCACCAGGAAGTGAACAAGCTGGGTTCTTCTAAGAGATGTAGCAGGTAGGGATCAAGCAGAAGCATAGTCAGTAAACAATGTAAAGGTTGGTAACAAGTAGTTGCAGGTTGGAATCAAGCAAAAGCATAGTCAAGGAACAAGCCAAAAGTCGGTAACAAATGGTAGCAAAGATAAGGATGGCTGCAGGTATGCAAGGAGCAAAATATCGGTTGAAGAGAGCACAATAATCGGCCAAACAGGAAGTGCAGAGACATGACTTAAATCAGGAAGTTCATGGGAGAAGCACAGCGTTTAAGGTTCCCCAGAAACCAGATACAAGGCAAGATTGTCCAAGGGGTTAGACAGAGAGCTGTCTAGCATATTAGGTGGCACAGCGAGAAGAATTACAGCCAGTCATGATAGAGGCCCCAGGTTCAGATCTGGACCCTGGCATTGAGAATGGGCAATTATTACTTAGTGTTCCATAATGAGTAGTATTTATGTGTAGAATAGTTGAAATAGGCCCCTCAGAGGTATGGGTTACAGAACATTAGCTAAAACTAGTGTGATTTTTGTCAGAAATTATTACTGCTATGGACCTGAAAGGTTTAATGGTACAGCCCAAGCCAAAATCCAACATGGATATAGATGCAGTTTAAAAACAGTAAGGTCTAGTTTAATAAACACTTAAAACTTAATAATAATAATAATAATAATACAATCTTATTACACCAAAAAATATGGAGCAATTTAGTAGAAATTACATTTGTGCAACACAACACATTATTCTGGCTCCAAGGAATTTTTAAACTGCACATATACACAGAACCACATTTACAGTTTTTTGTGAGTGCACTTATGTCAATTACAAATACTATAAAATGTTTTACAACTTCCAACATCCTGCATTATCCCACTATTTGCACTCTCCTTAAGCTTACGTTAGGTATTAGAAATGCAGAGCTCTATCACACCAGATTGAGATGCTTAAACATGATATATATTAGGGCCAATGGTGTATCATCCTTGGGTGCAATGTGTGCGGTGCCCTGTCTTTTTTGTCCGTGGAAGGAAAGGGGCTGCACATAACAGTTAACACTCTGCCTGCTGGAGTTGGAGCCCAGGGGAGCCGAACCTTACAGCTACTAACTGCATCTATACTAAGTAACCGGCTGGTACTACTGAAGCACAGGCTGATTAATTGACAGCTGTAATCTAGAAAGAAAGGAATGTTTCATCTCATCCTTGGTCCCACCATCCCCTGGTGCCTGATGTCCTCCACATCACAAGCCGTACACTGCTACATGAATCTTTGCTGCAGTGCTAGCGGTTGTGATGTGGTGGAGATAAGGCACCTGGGGAGTGTCAGAGGGAGAGGATCAGATGAAAATGTTTTTCCTATCCAAATTACAGCTGTCAAGTAATCAGCTGGCCCTTCGGTAGCGCCCACAGGTTACATAGTATAGATTTGTCTGGCAGCTTTGGTGTTTGGCTCCCCTTGGCTCCACCTCCAGCAGGCTGGGGTTAACATTCATGTAACCCCTCTACAAACAATTTAACATTCTACTCATAATATATAGAATATAAAGAATGAAGCTGCTGTGATTATTGAAATATTTGGAATAGAATGTTGGGGGTTTCTTGAGCTCTAATTAGGCTTTTTTGTACAAGGTGTAGTAGGGTTACATATTGGTATTTACCAGCAGCTCCTACCTCACTTCCTACTGGTCTCTAAGTTCTGCATCACTTTCTACTGATCTCTGAGCCTTGCATCATTTCCTACTGATCTCTTACCTCTGTATCACGTCCTACTGATCCCTGAGCTCTGCATCATTTTCTACTTATGTTCAAGCTCTGTGTCACTTCCTACTGATCTCTGAACTCTGTGTCACTTCCTACTGATCTCTGAACTCTGCATCACTTCCAACTGATCTCTGAACTCTGCATCACTTCCTACTGATCTCTGACCTCTCTGTCATTTCCTACTGATCTCTGAACTCTGCATCACTTCCTACTGATCACTGATCTCTAAATCCTGCATCACTTCACACTTCACACTGATCTCCAAACCCTGCCTCACTTCCTACTGAACTCTGCATCACTTCCTACTGATCACTGATCTCTGACCTCTGTGTTACTTCCTACTGATCTCTGAACTCTGCATCACTTCCTACTGATCACTGATCTCTGAGCCCTCCATCACTTCATACTGATCACTGATCTCTAAACTCTGCCTCACGTCCTACTGAACTCTGCACCACTTCCTACTGATCTATGAATTCTACATCACTTCCTACTGATCTCTGAACTCTGCATACCTTCCTACTGATCACTGCTCTCTAAATCCTGCCTCACTTCCTACTGATCTCTGAATTCTTCATCACTTCCTACTGATTTCTGAATTCTACATCACTTCCTACTGATCTCTGAATTCTACATCACTTCCTACTGATCTTTGAACTCTGTGTCACTTGCTACTGATCTCCGAACTCTGCGTCACTTCCTACTGTTCTCTGAACACTGCGTCACATCCCACTGATCTCTTAACTCTGCGTCACTTCCTGCTGATCAATGATCTCTGAATCACTTCCTACTGATCTCTGAACTCTGCATCACTTCCTACTGATCTCTGAACTCTGCATCACTTCCTACTGATCATTGATCTCTGACCTCTGTGACTTTCTACAGATCTCTGAACTCTGCATCACTTCCTACTGACCTCTGAACTCTGCATCACTTCCTACTGATCACTGATCCCTGACCTCTCTGTGACTTCCTACTGATCTCTGAACTCTGCATCACTTCCTACTGATCACTGATCTCTGAGCCCTGCATCACTTCACACTTCACACTGATCTCCAAACCCTGCCTCACTTCCTACTGAACTCTGCATCACTTCCTACTGATCACTGATCTCTGACCTCTGTGTTACTTCCTACTGATCTCTGAACTCTGCATCACTTCCTACTGATCACTGATCTCTGAGCCCTCCATCACTTCATACTGATCACTGATCTCTAAACTCTGCCTCACGTCCTACTGAACTCTGCACCACTTCCTACTGATCTATGAATTCTACATCACTTCCTACTGATCTCTGAACTCTGCATACCTTCCTACTGATCACTGCTCTCTAAATCCTGCCTCACTTCCTACTGATCTCTGAATTCTTCATCACTTCCTACTGATTTCTGAATTCTACATCACTTCCTACTGATCTCTGAATTCTACATCACTTCCTACTGATCTTTGAACTCTGTGTCACTTGCTACTGATCTCCGAACTCTGCGTCACTTCCTACTGTTCTCTGAACACTGCGTCACATCCCACTGATCTCTTAACTCTGCGTCACTTCCTGCTGATCAATGATCTCTGAATCACTTCCTACTGATCTCTGAACTCTGCATCACTTCCTACTGATCTCTGAACTCTGCATCACTTCCTACTGATCATTGATCTCTGACCTCTGTGACTTTCTACAGATCTCTGAACTCTGCATCACTTCCTACTGACCTCTGAACTCTGCATCACTTCCTACTGATCACTGATCCCTGACCTCTCTGTGACTTCCTACTGATCTCTGAACTCTGCATCACTTCCTACTGATCACTGATCTCTGAGCCCTGCATCACTTCACACTTCACACTGATCTCCAAACCCTGCCTCACTTCCTACTGAACTCTGCATCACTTCCTACTGATCACTGATCTCTGACCTCTGTGTTACTTCCTACTGATCTCTGAACTCTGCATCACTTCCTACTGATCACTGATCTCTGAGCCCTCCATCACTTCATACTGATCACTGATCTCTAAACTCTGCCTCACGTCCTACTGAACTCTGCACCACTTCCTACTGATCTATGAATTCTACATCACTTCCTACTGATCTCTGAACTCTGCATACCTTCCTACTGATCACTGATCTCTGAACCCTGCATCACTTCATTCTGATCACTGATCTCTAAATCCTGCCTCACTTCCTACTGATCTCTGAATTCTACATCACTTCCTACTGATCTTAGAACTCTGTGTCACTTGCTACTGATCTCCGAACTCTGCGTCACTTCCTACTGTTCTCTGAACACTGCGTCACATCCTACTGATCTCTTAACTCTGCGTCACTTCCTGCTGATCAATGATCTCTGAATCACTTCCTACTGATCTCCGAACTCTGCATCGCTTCCTACTGATCTCTGAACTCTGCATCACTTCCTACTGATCATTGATCTCTGACCTCTCTGTGACTTTCTACTGATCTCTGAACTCTGCATCACTTCCTACTGACCTCTGAACTCTGCATCACTTCCTACTGATCACTGATCCCTGACCTCTCTGTGACTTCCTATTGATCTCTGAACTCTGCATCACTTCCTACTGATCACTGATCTCTGAGCCCTGCATCACTTCATACTGATCACTGATCTCTAAACTCTGCGCCACTTCCTACTGAACTCTGAATTCTGCATCACTTCTTACTGATCTCTGATTTCTACATCACTTCCTACTGATCTTTGAACTCTGTGTCACTTCCTACGGATTTCTGAACTCAGTGTCAATTACTACTGATATCTGAACTCTGTGTCACTTGCTACTGATTTCTGCTTCCCTTTTAGCCATGGCCAATATTCAGCGCAATAAAAACCACACCCACTTTTTGACGCAGCACACTTTCTTTTTCTTGCTCAGGAGGGCCCAACTTATGATCCTGCACACAGGCCCAATGCTTGCATAAAACACCTCTGATTAGGGCTCAAAAATATTATAGGCATTTCCAAACAGATCAGACTTGAAATATTTAATTCAGAGTGCAACAGAAAAACATATTAGTTTTGTGAGGTTATTGGAAGTTAATCTGAGTTGAGATATGTCTGCCCAATTTGTTAATTCTACCAAACTGCTAAAGCTGGTACAAAACGAAATTATCCTGTCACTTTTCTATATCCACTTGCCGACCGCCAACCGCAGGTTGACGGTGACAAGGTGGTTCGTTATCGCAAATCGCCGTCATACAACGGCGGCTGCGATAACGCGCACTGTGAGCGCGCGCGCGCCGCCGGAGGCGCGCCCGCGCGCTCACTGTGTTCGGGGAGGGCCAGGGAGCGGGTGCGGCGGCTTCGATTGCCGCCGGCTACCCGCGATGGCCCCCCCGGAGCGAGTGAGCGGAGGTCCGTGTATGTAAACACGGACCTCCGCTCTGTGTGAGGGGGAAGGGCTGTGATCACAGCCTTCCTTTACGTGAAGGCTGTGATAACTTCCCTTCCCCTGTTAGGGCATCCCCCATACAGTTAGAACACGCCCAGGGAACATAGTTAACCCTTAGCGCGCCCCCTGCAGGTTAACCCCTTCACTGCCAATGGCATTTACACAGTAATCAGTGCATTTTTATAGCACTGATCGCTGTATAAATGCCAATGG
>BLSH010178275.1:978217-993511 GCA_018402905.1 Glandirana rugosa
AAGGAGGAAGGTAGTGTCCACGGGGATGGAAGGAGGAACCCTGCTGGGGCACCTGTGATGGAAGGAGGAACTCCGCTGGGGCACCTGTGATGGAAGGAGGAACCCTGCTGGGGCACCTGTGATGGAAGGAGGAACCCTGCTGGGGCACCTGTGATGGAAGGAGGAACTCTGCTGGGGCACCTGTGATGGAAGGAGGAACTGCGCTAGGGAGATCTGGTGGCAGGCGATGTGGCAAGTGACACGCTCGGGGCTCCCACTGATTCTGCATTATGGTGAGTTGAACTATTTCATTTTATATTACAATGTTATATTACAATGTAATACAAATAATGCGCTTTAATCATCCTGACACCATAACAACCATGGTGCTGGGATGATTGAAGCGTTTGGAGTATCTTTATCTGCTGATTGTTAAACATTCTGGAATACATATATTGTATTGTGGTGAAGGATCTGGGCCTGCTGTCCCTCCATCCTGACTTCTTTCCTTCTCTTCTCTTTCCTTCCCTCCCTATCTCTTTCTTTCTTCCTCCCCCCATCCCTTATTCATCTCAGGCGTGAACCACATCCCCAAAACCATGCCCCTTTAAACCACGCCCCTATTTCATTTTGACCACACCCATTTTTCGCCGTATTTCTTCGGGCTGGAGCCCCTGGTCTTTTTCCCACCTAGCAACGCCCCTGATGGTGGCCACACAAAATATTGACACTTTGGACCCAATTTGGATATCTTCACTTAGGGGTGTACTCACTTTTGTTGCCAGCGGTTTAGACATTAATGGCTGTGTGTTGAGTTATTTTGAGGGAGCAGCAAATTTACACTGTTATACAAGCTGTACACTCACTACTTTACATTGTAGCAAAGTGTCATTTCTTCAGTGTTGTCACATGAAAAGATATAATAAAATATTTACAAAAATGTGAGGGGTGTACTCACTTTTTTTAGATACTGTATGTAGGATATGTTCTGCCTTTCTTTTTCTTACACACATTCCACAGTTTGCTATTAGGTTAGCCATTACATTTAAAGCCCATCTCTAGCCATATTTTTTAAATTGAATGGTGAGGGAATGGACCTTAAACAGGCTTAAACAGGTCCTTCTAAATCCTGTCAGGTTGCTGCTGCCTGTACCTTCCTTGCTAGTGAACCCCATTTCAGAGAAATACAGATTAAAAAAAAGAAAAATTACTTGGCTGGAGTTAGGCCTTAAAGAGATGTCACAAATAGTAAGGAGCATATGCCATACTTTTTACTAGACTCACCCAAGCATGAAAAATAGGGGTCAACACCAAAATAAAACACTAGCCACACATTTTTAAAATGAATAAGCATTGCAAGATTAACCTTTATTTAATCAAAGTTGAACAATAATAATTTTAACAGAAAAAATAAAATAAAAACATGATTATAATGCTAATACGTTTCATGCATACAGCATTGCTGTTTTATAGGATTATACAGTCTAAATAAATAATAGGCAGCACTCCAGGCAGCTAACATTTCAAATGTTATATATTTATGAAAGGAAGCATCATATAAAGACATACCAGTAAATTGTAGTACATACATACATATCTCCATAGTTCTTTTATCTAGACAAAGGCAATCTCATCTACAAGCATCATATACATTTTTACTAGAACAGGGAAGAGATATAGGCTAAAAATACAGCAATTAACAAGCATCAATACGTGTGGATAGATGCCAGAAAAAACCTTCAGCCGGCATGTGGACATTCAGGACCATATGGAGGTGGCAATGTTTCCGAGTAAAGCCCCCTTTGCCAAGAAATCCACCTGTTTGCATGTGTCAACCAAGTGATTTGGATGACTGAGCAGTATATCCTCCCTGTGTGGATCTAAGCGTGTTAGACCTCATTTCCTTGCATTGATCTTATTACGAAGGTGAGCAGGTTGGAGTGACACTGGTGATCGGGCTGCACTTCACAGTGTGTAATTTAAAGGATTACGCACACCTTGTGCACTCACCTGGATTGGGACTTTGTCTTTATTATCTTATTGTGCACATATATTTGTGGATTGTTCATAACATTTTGGTTATCTAACATTTTAAACACTTCCTCATACACACGGGTGTATGTAAAAAAATAAATAAAACATCGGGCCCATCGTCAGGGAAAAATCTGCGGTTTTTTGGTGTTTTGCATGAGCGTTAGTGAACGTTAATGAGCATTAGTGAGCATCGGCGTCAATAGCCGTTATGAAATATCGGCGTCAAAACCATGATTTAAGCGACGTTTCGCATTGGCGTCAATGAGCATTAGTGAGCGTCAGCGCTAAGTAGCGTTTTTTTAAAAAGACATCCCACAGCTATTTTCCACTCCCAAATGACCCACAATGCCATAGAAAAGTAATAAAAAACGTCCGAGACCATGTCACAGTGCCATTTTGGTTGGAGAGAGGAGAGAGTCACGTTGTTGGAGTTTGTTGGTGTTTGTTCGGAGTTTACGTTTTTTTGCGATCTTGCAAAATCTTCTTTGTGCGATGGATCCTATTGTCCAAAAGATAGATGAAGCAATCCTGCTCATCATCTTGCGGAGGATGTGGAGAAGGAGGCAGTTGGAAGAGGAGAGATTCAGCAGACGACATCGCTTCATGGACCCATCCCCTGGTATCCCAGCGGCTGTCAGTGGGGTACTTCACCCAGATGTACACACAGCTGTGTACATATCCGGACAAATTTTTCAATTTTACCAGGATGTCAGTTGTGCTTTTTAACGAGCTGCTGGAGAAGCTGCGCCCATGGTTGACCCTGATGGACACCGAGATGCGGCGTGCTGTTTCACTAGAGGAAAGGCTGCTAGTGACACTCCGGTAAGTAAAAATTAAATAAGTATGCATATGGGTTAGGGGGTAAATTATGCGCTAATAGGGCTTCTTTAGGGGTTAGGGGACAGGCTTAGAAGTAGGTTTTAGGGAATAGGGTTAAGAAGTACGCATATGGGTTAGGGGGCATATTTTCATAAATTATGCGCTAATAGGGCTTCTTTAGGGGTTAGGGGACAGGCTTAGAAGTAGGTTTTAGGGAATAGGGGTTAGGGGTATGGGATAAGGTTAGTGAATATTGTTAGTGCTATTACGCTATTGTTGTTTTAATATTCTATCATTTGTATGTTATATTAGGTTCCTAGTCAGCTGACAGAGTTATATGTCACTGCACCACTATTTTCTGCTTGGAGTCATGACCTTCTCAGTGATAGTGCGTACTACATGCGTGCCAATTTGGGAGGAGCTACGTTCAGTAGAGATGCCAGAGCCCACGGAGCAAATTTGGGAATCTGTGGTTCACGCATTCTGGGAGAAGACGCAGTTCCCAAATTGCAATGGAGCCCTGGATGGTAAGCATATCCGGGTGAAGAAGCCTCCCAACTCCGGTTCCTCTTATTTCAATTACAAAAAGTACTTTTCCGTGGTCTTGCTGGCATTAGCCAATGCCAGTTGAAAGTTTCTTTTTGTAGATGTGGGAGCATACGGCAGCCAAGGTGACGCCCAGATATTCCGCCAATCTGCACTCAGACGTCGTCTGATGGAGGCAAGCCTAAACATCCCACACAGCAGGCCTCTACCCAGAACTGAAGAACCACTTATGCCCTTGGTGATGGTCGCTGATGAGGCCTTTGGACTATCTGAAAACTTGATGAGGCCATATAGTGGCTCTGGCCTCAGCCGGGAAAAAAGAATCTTCAACTACAGGCTGAGCCGTGCACGCCGCGTGGTTGAGTGCGCGTTTGCACAGCAAAATGGAGGGTTGTGCTATCCTCCATGCAACTGGAAGTGGAAAATGCAGTAAGGGTGGTCCTGGCATGCTGTGTTCTACACAATTTTCTAAGAAACAATGACAGCAACAATGTGGAACCTGAGCCAAGCAACCCAAACCATCCGGTTCAATTTATGGACCTTCGCACAACGGCACGGATCATGACAATCCGAAATCAATTTCCGTTCATTTTTGTATCACTGGATGAAGAGGTGGATGGGCAAGAAGATCATATTTAAAAATTTTGTCAAGAACTATCTTTTCTACTCTTTAAAATGTTCTTTTAATAAAAAGATCATATTCATGTTAATTCTTTTTGTGTCCATGTTTCTTCAATTGTTTTACGAGTCCCTTTCACTCTGCATGGGACAAACGTATTCTGAGCTCATATATGGGCTCAGCATCCGTTTGCCCCATGCAGAATAGAAAACAGGACTTTTCATTCTGCAAGGGACAAAAGTATGCTGAGCTCATATATGGACTCAGCATCCGTTTGCCCCATGCAGAATAGAAAACTGGACTTTTCATTCTGCATAAGACAATCGTATGCTGAGCTCATATATGGGCTCAGTATCAGTTTGCCCCATGCAGAATAAAAAATGGGACTTTTCATTCTGCATGGGACAAACGTTTGTCCTATGCAGAATGAAAAGTCCCATTTTTTATTCTGCATGGGGCAAACTGATGCTGAGCCCATATATGAGCTCAGCATACGATTGTCCCATGCTAAATGAAAAGTGTTGATTTTCATTCTGCATGGGGCAAACGTATGCTGAGCCCATATATGTGCTCAGCATATGTTTGCCCCATGCAGAATGAAAAGTCACATTTTCTATTCTGCATGGGGCAAACGGATGCTGAGCCCATATATGAGCTCAGCATACATTTGTCCCATGCAGAATGAAAAGTCCCATTTTTTTATTCTGCATGGGGCAAACGGATGCTGAGCCCATATATGAGCTCAGCATACATTTGTCCCACGTGGAATGAAAACGGGTGCTAATATACATCCTCTTTAACTAAAAACAACTCCAAAACAATTTTGGTTGAAATTGGTGGTAGGTTGGCTGAGAGCCATGGGGATATGGGGATTGTGGAGGGGGGGGAGTGAGGCTGGTGCTCACTCCCAGGAGCTGGGAGTGGAGGTGGACAGTCCACATAACCTTGTGGAACATATGGGTTCTGGGGCATGGTGGGTGGTGGCTGCTGCTGAGGAGGGGGCTGGTACAGAGAGGGGGGTCGTAGCACCGCTGAGCTACTAGAGGACATTGGGGGATCGGGAAATGAAGGGTATGGATTGGATGAAGGAGTACTTCTCCTACCATACTCCCTACATACAGTCAAAAACGTCTGACATGTCCGCCGCAATATCGCAGTCCCGATAAAAATCGCAGATCGCCGCCATTACCAGTAAAAAAAAACAATAATAAAAACGCCATAAACCAATGTCCATAGTTTGTAGGCGCTACAACTTTTGTGCAACCCAATCAATATACACGGCTTGCGTTTTTTTTTTACCAAAAATATGTAGAAGAATATATATCGGTCTAAACTGATGAATACATTTGTTTATTTTTTATTTTTGGATATTTATTATAGCAAAAAGTAAAAAATATTGTTCTTTTTTCAAAATCGTCGCTCTTTTGTTTGTTTATAGCGCAAAAAATAAAAACCGCAGAGGTGATCAAATACCACCAAAAGAAAGCTCTATTTGTGGGAAAAAAAGGACACCAATTTTGTTTGGGTACAACGTCGCAAGACCGCGCAATTGTCATTCAAATAGTGACAGCGCTGAAAACTGAAAATTGGTCCGGGCAGGAGGGGGGTTTAAGTGCCCAGTAAGCAAGTGGTTAAGCTGGCTAGTGTTGGGGGCCAGTCTTTATGGTGGTGCACATGAGTACAGTCCCAGTAAAGTTTGCATGCAGTAAATAATGCTGATAGTTATATGGCCACTCCCTATGTGCACAGTCTGTGCTAGCAGCAACAGATAATTTCAGCATTGTCCTCTCACCAGTCCCATAGATACAACAACTGGGGTCTCACTGTTCAGATGTCAGCTTATTTCTGGATCTGCCTGGAGCTACTCTGGTCCTCAGCACATGACAGCAGGCTTTTGACAGGTTGATGTCCACACGGGAGCATCAACGTGCACACCTCGGCCTCCTCACAGAAAAACATCCAGAGAGTGATGATTAAAGACAAATTTTCTGAATGGTCTGGAGTTGTGTGCGGAGTACCTCAGGGTTCTGTCCTGCAGCCAATTCTGTGTACCTTGTTTATAAATGATATAAAGATTGGGATAAATAGTTCAATCTCAGTATTTGCTAATGATACAAAGATAAGCAGGGATATAACTTCACAACAGAACATAGCAACTTTACAAGAGGACATAATTAAAGAGCGGTGTGCAGCTATATGGCAGGTGAGGTTTATTATTAAAAAATGTAAAGTAATGCACTCAGGAGCTAAAAATATGAATGCAAGTTACTCGCTAGGGGGAGAATCTCTGGGGGAATCGAAGATGGAAAAGGATCTGGGGATTCTGGTTGATCACAGACTCAGCAATAGCATGCAATGTCAAGCTGCAACAAGCAAGGCCAGTAAATAAGGATGCATTAACCACATGCCCACCGCCCGCCGCAGCATGCCGGTGACAAAGTGGCTCGTTATCGCAAACCGCTGTCACCTGAGCAGCCGCGATAACGAGTATTGTGAGCATATATAGGCAACTTGAGTAAACTTTAGAAAAGAGCCTTAATAATGCTTTAAAAGAGCCTTAATAATGATTGCTGACTCCAAGATATAACAACAGATAAAGAAGGACCTGTGCACAGGATTTTTGTAATCCAATAGGATAGCTGAATCTGTACTGACAGAGGAGTATATAACAACTGATTACACTCAAAGGTAGGCTTCTGCCTGCTCACTACCCTGTTGATCACAGAAAGCAGTCCGGCTGCTCAGGCTGTGCTGATGATGCTGAAACTGATGGTATCCGCTTGCTCTTTGCTTTGGGGAAATCCGCTTCCACTGCTCTCTCCACAGTTCTCTCCGGATTGACTGCCACTCACATTGCAGATGCCGCTGAATCTGGAACAAACTCAGATGCTGGCATGCTGGTTCCATTGGCCACTCACTGGAACAAAGTAATGTTGCAGCTCACTGGGGTGCTGTGTGAATTTAGCCTGCAGGGTCACTCGATTTAGGCCGCAGGCCTCAAACCATCTGTAATGCATACACACAGATCCCCACTGGTCGATAACGCCGTCCAAAGAGACTGGAGCCAACTCTTCCCCCCACTTAAATAGGTTCTCCCACAAAGCATCATTCCCCCAAAGATCTCTTCCTGCAGCACAGCTTCCTGGTAAATGGAGTCCTTCCATAGCCATAGCTAGACTTCCTCTGTAGCACTACAAATCCCACAAGAAGTACCTCTCACATGACCATTCTGTTCAGCAGTTTCAACACTAGAGGGGAGTCTCCACAACATCAATAAACATAAAATGTCCCATGTTAAAGGAGTACTGTTCAACTCCTGGCTACATTCTCCCCCACTTGAAATATTTGGTCCCTATATATATATATATATATATATATATATATATATATATACACATACATATAATCAAATTACTTGAAATTAACTTTTGGCAACATTTAACAAATATTCACAAACTTCAGGATTTTGCTGGAACCACCTATACACATTTTCAGTGAGTTCATAATCAGTTTTCTGGGGCCATGGGAGAAACACTTTCAGATTGATTATGCACGATCAAACTTGGAACAGAACCAACTTGTTGAATAGTAGGTATTAGTCTATCAGAACTTTCCCCCAGTGTATCATAAGTCAATCTTCGGAGTGGATGAATGTTCTGATGAAGACAGATAGGAGAACTAGTGCTCCTTGAATGATCATTGGAAAGAAGTGCATCAGCTGACTCAGGACAAGTGACAGGTTCTAATTCAGGATCAGAAGGGTTTCTCTCCTTTAATGTTTTTGGAGAAACTTCCGGCTGGTTAACCTCTTTACTCATTTGAATCATTACATTATTCCCTTCTGCGGAATCTTCTTAAGTAGGTGTGTGAGCTTCTAGGATACAATCCATCTCATTCAACAAGTTAGGGTTGATGTCTTCACTTAGTTCCTCATTAGTTGGAATCCCAGGAATACAATCTTCAGTGAAACTGATTAAATCTTGTGATTCCTGCACATCAGAAGACATATTATCAAGTTCATTCTTCACTTTCAATGTCTTTGCAAGGAGACCTGCTCAATGGAAAAGAACAATTTTCCTTAGATACTGGTTGGACTTTGGGATCTATGAAAGTAGATTTATTTGAGGGTAGTGAAAGGGTAACTCTCTGTGGCTTAGAAAACTGCAAAGGCCTGCTAACTCCAGGAGATGTGAGCCTATAGTCTCTAGGTCGAGTCTCCATTCCAGGATCTCTAACAGGGTCCCACATCCATGATGGTATTACTTCATCATCCTCACTGTCGTCTTCAACCACTTTAGAGGTTTTAGCAGTAAGTTTCCTCTGAGATCTTGTTTTCTGTGGTTTTGGATTTTTTAGAGAAACATTTGGAACAGAAGACATTCTAACAGCATCAGAAAGAGGAAGCAAATGATCATGATGCCACATTTTTAAGGGACCATCTTGACCCTCAGGTCTAATTTGATACAAAGGTAATCCAGGAAGTCGCTTGCAGATAATGTAAGGATGAGGTCTCCATCTGTCAGCTATTTTATGCTTTCCAGGTACACCTAAATTCTTCAACAGTATCCTGTCTCCCGGTTGTAATTCTTGAACTTTCACCCTCAATATTCTTCTTATTCCTAGCCTTCTGAGTAGAGGCATGTTGTCTGGCAAATTCATAAGCTCTCTTCAAATTCTTTCTTAACCGCTCTACGTAATCTCTATGAGATGTTAAAGAGGTGTCATCCACAGATGTCCCAAAAAAAGTCAATTGGCAATCTAGCCTCTCTCCCGAACATGAGATAGTATGGGGAGTATCCAGTCGCATCACTCACAGTACTGTTGTAGGCATGTACTAAAGTGGCAATATGATTCCCCCAATTCTGCTTCTTCTCTGAAGGCAATGTGCCTAACATGCTCAATAAAATTCTGTTAAATGACTTCTTGATGCCCAGAGACTTGCACAATTGATGGATCAGCCGGCTCTCAAAATCCCTTCCTTGATCAGAGTGGATGCGTACAGGTAGTCCATAATGTACGAAGAACTTCTCCACCAATATCTTAGCTACAGTGGTGGCTTGCTGATCTTTCGTAGGGTAAGCTTGAGCATACCGGGTAAAATGGTCATTGACCACTAACTTACTTCTTCCACCTGTATCTGGCTCCAGGCACAAAAAGTCAATACACACTAAATCTAAAGTGCCCTCACTCTGTAAATGCTCCATAGGGGCAGCTCGGGTAGGAAGAGTTTTTCTCTGAATGCAGGAAATACAAGAGCGACAGTATCCCGCCACTTCTCTTCTCATATCAGGTCAATAAAATCTGTTTCTGACTAACTGGAAAGTTTTTTCTATGCCTAAATGTCCATGTTCATCATGCAAGAACACCAAGACAGAATTTTGATGTTTCTTGGGCAAGTACAGCTGCCAAGTCTCCTCCATCTCTTCATTCGGACCTCACCTATAAAGCAACCCATCTCTCAACTGCAATCTGTTCCACTCACAATGTAAGATCCTAGCTTCCTTGACAGTACTTTGTAAAAGTAATTGAGGGTTCTGCTGTGTCAGAGCCTGTAAAGCCACTTGACCCAAATAATCTTGTTCCCGATCAACCTTTATCTCCTTCTTGGTCAATCGAGGGAGGCCTTCACTTCTCACTTGGGTCAGTCCACAGTAAAATGAAGGAATTCCCGCTGGCGAGACTCCTGCTGATAGTGGGAGCAAAACCCTAAAAAATATCTCAATTCCCTTACAGTCTCTGGTCGTAGCCAGGCAGTGACTGCCTCCAGTATCTTCGGGTCAGTGGCCACTCCATCAGCCGACACAACATGGCCCAGATACGTGACAGAGGAGCAATAGAATTGGCATTTCTCCAATGATAACTTCAGCCCTTCCTCATGAAGCCTCTTGAAGACCTTTTCCAATAGTGCCTCATGCTCTTCCATGGTTCTCTGGAACACTATGATGTCATCAAGATACACCAGCACTTCTACCAAATTCATATCTCCCAATGTCCTTTCCATAACTCTCTGGAAGGTAGCTGGGGCTCCAGTTAATCCCTTCGGCATCTGATTAAATTTTAAAAAACCCACCCGGCAAATGAAAGCCGTCTTCTCCTTGTCCCTGGCACACATAGGTATCTGGTAACACCCACTCTTCATATCCAGCACACTGAACCACTTTGCTCTCGCCAAGCACTGCAAGGCGTCCTCAATTCTCAGAGTTAGTTCTTTGATTGAGGGTTCGGTAATCGATACACATCCTTAGCGTCCCGTTCTTCTTTTGAACCACCACAATTGGAGAGACATATGGACTCCAGGACTCCTGAATCACTCTAGACCTTTTTAACCCAGCCAACTGTTCCCTCAGATCTTCCAGATCACTAAGAGGAATCCTCCGGGCTCTTTCCCTGAATGGTTTCTCTTCCTGCAACCAGATCTTATGATGGGCACTCTTGGTGCACCCCACATCAAAATCATCATTAGCAAAGATCTCCCTCCATCTTCGCAGCTGAGCCTTCACTGTCTCTCTCCAGGCAGGATGCAAACCAGCTACGCACTCTTCCATCTCTTTTCTTAGATTGCTCATACCTTCTTCTTCCTGATCTTCTTCAGGTTTCACCGGAGTGGCTGCACTAACTTGACCCACAGACATCCTTGCCTTCAGAGTCACAGGATAGTCAGAGATATTCTGCAGACTAATGGGCACTTTGTTCTGATTCCTCAGCAGAGCTTTCGTGGGCACTATCTCAGGGATCATAATCAACACAGCAGCTTCAGTCTGAGCATCTGTTTCCAGCACTACAAAAGGCCCAGGATGGTCCCAAGTCAATTTCACAGTAGCTTTTACACAGGTGACTTCTCACAGTTTCCTTCATATCCAGTTTCCACATGCGGCCTACTCTTTGAGCTGGGGCCTCCTGTTCCTGGATCACTTGCTAAAAGGCCTGGTATAAAGTAGGATGAATTTCTTCAGGTACTACGCCATCTTCTCCCACTACCATCTCCAAGAGTCTTCGGACCAAATCAGTATTAGTCTCAATAATCATAGAATTATTCTCAGCTCCTGCCGGTCTGGGACACACCACAGCCAGAGTGTCGAATGTTTCCACCCTACCAGTGGCAGCTGGTCCAAAGGAAATTCCGATAGGGATGTATCCATCATAGGGGAATCATTTGGTACCAAGTCCCCAAATTTCCAACTCTGCCAACTTATTCAATGGTGTGTGCTGGAGATACTATTTATAGAAGCCCCTGTAGAGAAGTGTAACCTGCGCCTCAGTATCTAACAAGGCCCTGGCATAAATACCTTCTACTTGCACAGAGACAATGGGAGAAGGCCCTACCAATTTTTCTGGGATAGTACTTTTCTTTAGAACATTTGAATTTCTGGAAATCACTTCATATTGGCTCTCTGTGCCTGGCATTCAGACCCCGGTGACGGGTTAGATTCTCTCTCCTTCTTAGGACTTTTCTTCCTTGGACTTGTCCTGTTTTTACTTGGCTTTTTGGAGCTAGGGCTCTTCAGGTTCTCAGTTGGCTCCTTCACTGAGACCCTCGGATGTTTCCTGCCTTCTGAGCTGCCAAAATCTGTCATAACATTGAACTCTTCTCCTCTCTGTGGACACTGCCTTCTAAAATGGCCCAACTCCCTGCACTTGAAACACTTTCTTGTATCAGCTCGGTCGGTCTGGAAAAATAATTTGAGCTTCCATAACTCTAGACAAGGTCTGCTGCAACTGATCTTGAGCTTGTACTACCTGTGTCAGCAGTTTAACTGGAGACTCTTCCTGAGTCGGAGAAGGCATAGGGATTCTGGTACTCTCCCCCCATTCTGAACCCTCCTCACTGTCAGCTTCAAACATTCCTGACTCAATTTGCACTTGTTGAGCTGTCACTTTTCCGGCTTTTAGAGTGACGCTAGCCCCTCGGGGAGACCCTTGGTTTTTTCACCTAACAAAGCCTCCTCCTCTCTTACCATCTTCATCAATTCGGGGTAGGTGGGTGCAATTTGTATTCCTTTCAGCAGCAGCCTTAGAATGATAGGATGATTTGGTCTTGCCCTTGCAGGATTTTTTTCCCACCTTACTTTGTCAGCTTCCTTAGGATCCCTTTCTTCAAGATAATTTGATGCAAGACCCTATCAACTCAGATGACATATGCAGATAACTTTTCTCCTCTAGTCTTATGAGCATGTTCAAACTTGTACATCAGGTCAGGAATTTTCTCCACCCTCCCATAAACAGCACACAGGGCTTCTATATAGTCCATGGCGATGCACTCTGACTTTCCTTGATTCAACCTTCAAATTACATCCACGGCGGGGCTTCGCAGACTTTCACTTATCCATTGTCTCTTCATAGCTTCGGGCACATTCCACTCTTCCACTGCTTGAATGGCCTGGTCCATCCAGCTCTCAAAATCTTCCTCTCCTTCAGGAGTGGGTGTGCGACCCGAGAAGAATTGTGATTTTTGATAAACCCTGATGGGCCATAATATTGTTGCTTTTAATTAAGCTTTCTACCAGCCTACCCATATACATATAGAATGAAGCTGGTGGCAATCCCTTGAGGGTGACCTCCGCCGCTTTATTGTCCAAATAAGACTTTGCGAGGATACTCAAGACTTCTTCCAATTCAGAGCCTTTTTCCATTCGCAATGGTACTGTCTAAGCCTGCAATCCTTCAGCTAGGGTGACATTTTCCTTTTTAAGACAGGCTGGGACACTCTCCCTCCATTCCACTAAGGTATAAGTTTTATCTTCTTCATACTCCGTCTTTAAATCCACAACATAGGATCCTTGCTTGGGAAAGGCCCCTCTCAGCATCAATCGTACATCCCTTTAACTCCATCCCACTCCAGGTAACTTGGGTATGCTAGACAGTTCCAACCCGCTCCCTTCATCTTGCACCCACTTGATAGCAGCAACCGAGTCCATTTGGTTGGGAGGAGTCTCTTCAGACCTTTTGAGGTTCACCATCGGGGGAATACCGGACGAGCTCCCAAATGTAGCGCTGCCCTCTTGAGGGTCGCATGAGAAATCAATTCCCCCTTGGTCCTCCCCACTTGTATAGAGTACTCCATCATTCCTGACGCTCTGGGTTCACTCATTTTTAATGCTATTTCATAAGTATTAACACTATAAGAGTAGTAGAGACCACACTTGAATTCAATTCTGAAGAGTTTATTTATAATATTTAGGGCTATAACTCTTGAGAGCGAATTGATTATTTAAATCAACTGTAGATAACTTGTTTGAGCAATAAAGATATCAACATAACATGTTAATTTCACACTCTAATACTATCAACGAACAGAATAAGTGCAGCAAAAGAATATATTCCTTATCCCTCCAATACAGTGTAATCACATATTTGATAGTCCAATAAATGATATAACAATTCAAGGCATAGATGAGCACAATGAGTGATAATAGTGTAGAGATTCTCATTATTACTGCAGCAATTTGAATTAGTGGACTATCAAATATATTGATACTGCTCAATAAAACATGGGAGATGTTGTTATTACTCTATAAGGATCCTATGTGATATAACACAGATGCCCTTAACCAATAAGAATTATCTAACTCAATTCTCCTGATCTAAATTAGAGGGTTCCTTAGGAGATTTAACTTTGACTTTTGGTCATGTGGGAAATGGTAACTGCAATGCAAAGGGTCCAGTTAATGAAGTTCAGTTCAATCTTCTGCCAAATTGTTTTGTTCTAAAGCTAGGTACCTAAATATACTGTGTCCACTAATTCCCGAATTAAGGCACAAAATAGTCAACTTGAGTAAACTTTAGAAGAGAGCCTTAATAATGATTGCTGATTCCAAGATATAACAACAGTTAAAAAAGGACCTGTGCACAGGATTTTTGTGATCCAATAGGATAACTGAATCTGTACTGGCAGAGGAGTATATAACAACTGAATATACTCAAAGGTAGGCTTCTGCCTGCTCACCACCCTGTAGATCACAGAAAGCGGCTGAGCTGAGCTGATGGTGCTGGAACTGATGGTATCCGCTTACTCTTTGCTTTGGGGAAACCGGCTTCCACTGCTCTCTCCACAGTTCTCTCTGGATCGACTGACGCTCACACTGTAGATGCCGCTGAATCTGGAACAAACTGGTTCCGTTGGTCACTTACTGGAACAAAGTAGTGTTGCAGCTCTCTGGGGTGCTGTGTAAATTTAGCCCGCTGGATCACTTGATTTAGGCCGCAGGCCTCAATCTGGTTGTAATGCATACACACAGATCCCCACTGGTCAATTACGCCATCCAAAGACTGGAGCCAACTCCTCACTCCACTTAAATAGGTTCTCCCACAAAGCATCATCCCTCCAATGATCTCTTCCTGCAGCACAGCATCCTGGGAAATGGAGTCCTTCCAAAACAGAGTCCAGAGACCGACTTCTTTGTAGCGCTACAAATCCCACAAGCAGTACCTCTCACATGACCATTCTGTTCAGCAGTTTCAACACTAGAGGAGAGTCTCCACAACATCAATAAACATAAAATGTCCCATGTTAGAGGAGCAATATTTAACTCCTGGCTACATGTAAATAGGGATACATTTCAGGTTCAGGTCTATCATGGGTTTGAAGTTAGCCCTGCTTGCCTGGCAATTTGAGGACCTGGTGAACTAATGAGGGAATCGCCTACATAGTAACCAAGTAACCAAAGTGCACTTCCTGGTCTTTAAACATAGGTTAGATGGCTTAGAGGAGTCAATAAGGGATAAGTCAGCCCCTCGCTATAAAAAGAGGGTTTCTCAGCAGCCATATTGACACTGTGCTTCAGATGGGATAGAGAAAGCTCAGGACATGCTGTTGGTAAACCTCAAACAGACAGATTAGTGTAGGGCTTTAAGGGCAATGGTCTTTTTAAGAAAGGGTAAACTACCCTTACTATTAGAGTTGAGCGAACCCGAACTGTAAAATTCGGGTCCATACCGAACTTTCAGGTGTCCGTGTCCTGAACCCGAACCCGAATGTTTGAGAAAAGTCCGGGCTCGGGTTCTGGGTTCTGGTATTTTATCACGCATGTTGAATAGCTGCAGAGCAGCCAATCAACAAACGTTTCACTGGTTTTCCCTAGAAGCCATCACAGCCATGCCTACTAATAGCATGGCTGTGATTGGCCAGTGCATCATGTGACCCAGCCTCTATATGAGGCTGGAGTCACAGTACTGCATGTCATATGCTCTAGTGTAGGGAGAGGATGCTGCCGGCGCTGTGAGGGACAGATTGCAGTGATAATAACTAGGTAGAGATTACTACTACTGCTTTGAGGGACAGATTGTAGATCTATAACATC
>BLSH010178275.1:1012194-1028990 GCA_018402905.1 Glandirana rugosa
CTATGTTCCACTGACCTCAAGTCTGCACACGAGAAGGCTAGAGTGTAAAAAACCCTGACGGGGTTAGAGGTCGTCAAGACCTCTCTACAGTGTCCGGAGTAGGTTGTTGAGTGCGACACCTGGAAGTGCGGTTGGGACGACGCACGGGCAACGTGGACCGTCTCTCTTGCTAGTTTTTTATGTTCCGAAGTGACTGCTACGTCGAGAACTTACGTCGCTTTCTTACGTAGGGGGAAGTCACCTTCCTAGGATTAGGGGGGTGCTTCCGAGACACCAAACGGTCCCAATTGCGGGAGTCCCTATACCTCCTCGAATGTCGATGAGATATATTATGATTCCTCCGGATGTCCCTTTGGACCTCTGTCAAGAAAGAGGAGTCCAGCCGCCCCCAATCCCAGGTTCCCGTGACAGACATGGATGCCAACTCATCAGAGTCGGGCGGCGACCATGGGCTAGGCTGAGGACATCTCCGAAATGTAAGCGTCAGTGAACACAAAGTGATTCCACTGTCTCCAGGTTTCCCTGTAGGCCTCCTTAGTATTATATAGAGTAGCTGTAAGCTCCTCCATATCCCTGAGGGCGTTAACCCTGGCAAACCACAGAGCCTTCGTGGGGGGATTAGGATCCTTCCACTGAAGGGGGATGCATTCTTTCGCTGCATTCAAGAGCTGCATCGTCAGTGAAGCCTTGTATTTTTTGATCGTTCTCTCTGCCAGGTGCAACGGGCACGCAGCAGGGTTGGCGTGAAGGTCCACAGCGTGAGTTGTTGGATGAGGCCTGTGACATCTCTCCAGAACTGCTGGAGATTGGGGCAGTCCCAAAAAATGTGAACCATAGTCCCCCTCCCCCCACCGCACCGCCAACATGAATCCGCAACCTGCGGGAAGTTAGTGTGTAAGTGGGAGGGTACCCTGTACCACCGAGTAAGAATCTTGTAGCTCGTCTCCTGGATCCTAGTGGCCAGTGAGGACTTCTGAGCAAAATAGAGGATTTTACCTCTTTGGGCTGGTGTGAGTTGCAGGGCCAAGTCCGCCTCCCACCTGGCAAGGAACGGGGGCACGTAGTCCTCCCCGGGTTGGATCAGGGAGGTGTATATCAGGGAAAGGGAGTGTCGAACTGATTCGCCTCTATGACAGATTACCTCAAAGCAAGAGAGGGGGCGCAGGATGCCTGGAACCTGAGCAGAACGTCTGAGAAATGAACGTAACTGCAACCCACTCATGAAGTCAAGAGGGGGGGCTACCAGTTGGACCACATCCGAGTGGATGGAGGACGAGGGCACCATGAAGTCCGTCAGGCGGGAAAATCCCACCTCAATGAGGCGTCTAAACTGCGACCCCTGCAGGCCTGGCACGGCCCTGGGGAAAACTCTGTGTTCCCCAGGGTCGGGACCATTGGGGATGAGATAGGCGAGATGGTGGTGGCCCGGAATGTCTCTCGGGCCACCCGAAGGGTGCTACCCAACGTCGGATGGGTCCCTAGATCCCTAGGGATGGGCAGGGAGAGCCACAGCCAACTCAGCGCCGTGCCCTCTGAATCTTCCATCTCCATGGACACCCACTGCTTTGCTGCTCCATGACAGTGCCAGTCCACCACCCGGTTCAGGTGCGACGCACGGTAATACATTCTGATGTCGGGGAGGGCAAGCCCTCCAGATTGCTTGGGGAGTGAAAGCCTGCGCAGGGCCTGACGCGGCTTCTGATGCGACCAGACAAACTTCCTGAACACCTGTGAGAGTGTTCGGAAGAAATGAGGGGGCAGCCATATGGTTATGGCTTGTAAGATATACAATATGTGTGGCAGAACTGTCATCTTGAGGGCGCTACACCGCCCGAACTACGTCAAAGTCAGAGAGTGCCAATGCAAAAGATCCCTCCTAACCCTGGTAAGGAGCGGCTCATAGTTGGCTTCATATAGTTTGGATAGATCAGCGGTAATGTTCATTCCTAGGTACTTAATTGCTGCGGCCGCCCATTGGAAGGGGAAAACCGGGCGGATACTCTCAATCACTGCAGGGCCTACCGAAATATTGAGGGCCGCGGACTTACTGTAGTTTACTTGGAAATGCGACAATGCTCCATATGTCTGAAAGGCTTGCATAAGGATTGGGAGGGTGGTGCGAGGGTCCGCAATGAAGAAAATGAGGTCATCGGCAAAGGCCGCCACCTTATGAGGTCCCGAAGGTTTACTGAAGCCCGAGATGTCATGGTCAGCGTGGATCGTGCAGAGGAAAGGTTCAAGAGTCAAGATAAATATAAGGGGCGAAAGGGAGCAACCTTGCCTCGTCCCGTTCGTGATATCGAAGAAGTCTGACCGCATCTCATTGACTCTTTTCAATGGGGTTTAAAGGAGAGTTTCACTCAGAATTTTTTTTTTTTTTTTGCCATCCACTCTTTTAATATTAAATAGATGTAACCTTTTGTTTCCTTACTTTCAAACCGTATAGTAATTACATGTATTTTTTACTCACAATTTCGTTTCTCTCTCTGCTGGACTTTTCTATTTTAGGTGAGGGCACCTGAAGCCCATCCGTAGTCTCCTGGCATCTCTTCCTGAAAGAAGTGCATGGTGGGTAACCATCATGCACTCCTCGATCTTGGTCCGCCTTAAATCGTGTCATTTCCTGTCTGGAAATAACACAATTTTATAGTACAGGGAAGCCCACTGGTTCCTGGGAAATGATGAGTGAAATCTCCCAGGAGGCCAGGGGAAGCAGGAAGTGAGGAGAAGAGCCTAGGACCTAATGGGGCAGATTACAGAGACCGCGTAGCAACAAACGACTTAGGGTGAGTATAAAATGTTTTTTCCTTCAATGTTAAGTCTATATAGGCAAAGGACTTGAATGATGTAAAAAAACATTTTCTGGGTGGAACTCCGCTTTAAGTCTGGGCTCTGACTAAGCCATGCAAGAACATTCACTGTTTTCTCCTTCAACCACCGTGTGCACCTGAATGACTCACATCATAAAAAAAGCAGATTTCTCCTTGCTCCTCATCTGGGATCTCAAGCCTTACTATACCTCAAGTGCTCTCAAAAAATTGCACTGAGAGGAATGAAGGTACAGCAATAGGTGCCACAAGTACTTGCACCCAATCTGCTAGCAGTACAACACCTGTAGATTTCAGCAGGCAAATTTTGCTACGCTAGTTGCTGAATCGTAAAAAAAAAAGACACAGAGCAGCCATATACCTTACTACTTGGGTAATGACCACCTATAGGTGAATGGACACTGGTAGAATAACCAAAACTGGAAGTACCCTCTATATAACCCCTCACCTACAGGAAGTACTCCAGTTTTTTTCGCCAGTGTCTAAAAAGTTGGATGGCCACTTTTGAGCTCTCTGTGAGCTTCCATGCTGTAATCCCGCACAGGTTCTTAAAGAATCAAGGGATAGCTCTTTCAGACCGGATCCATTTCAAAAAGCTACTATGCTAAGATAAATGGTGCCCAGGCCTCGTAAAAAAGATTAAAGGATCAACAACGAGGTTTTGCCTGTAATGCTATCTCCGGATGCTGGACCCTGTGTAGTGGAAATCCTGGGTACTTCAAAACTAACGTATTTCATGTAGGGTGCTGTACAGGTCCAAGGGAGTGGACCCTCATACTAATAGGGTACCCAGTCCTTGAAGGTCCATGGTGACAGAACCCGCCGCCATGGGTGAAGGCTGGACCTCTGGCTTAGCCTATTGTCCTAAGGTGGGAGCGGTAAGTGGCCCTGTGAAAAACCAGGGTCCAAGTGTTATATATATTCCCCTGCAACAGTTGTATATCTAGGCTGACATGTTTTGAAAAAAAAAACCTTGCTATGCTTGTTTTGCCCACCAGAGGGCATAGGAATGCTGCTCTGGTGTCTCCAGCCGCGGAGCCGAATGCGGAAGCGCGCATGTGCCTGTGCACGAGGAGAGGCGGCCATGGAGGGCTTTTTAAAGCTACAAAGGAAGTTTTTTCTTGCTGGTCAGCAGTGGGGACACAGAGCAGCCTATATTGGGTCCAAAAGTCTGCTAATACTGCCACCAAACCCTCCTCGTGAAGGAACACCTCCACTCATGCAGGTGGGGGGAAGGCTGCTGCAGTTTGCAAGTGTGGGGAAGGCTGGTTCAGGACAATTGGGTCATCTCCACAGTTTCTCAGGTGTACAAGCTAGAGTTACACTCCTACTCTCCTCAAAGATTTGTGAGGTCAAACATCCCCGGTTCCTGAAAGGGGTACACATTTTTATTTGAACCTATTCACGGTTCCAAAACCAAACGAGGACATAATTTGGGATCTAAGTGCGGACCTTTTGGATGGAATCAGTCTGCTCTGTAGTGGCCTCTCTCCAAGAAGGAGATTTTCTGGCATCCATAGATATCAGGGATGCATATCTGCACGTGCCAATATTTCAACCTCATCAAAGGCTTTTGCGCTTTGTCATAGAGGAACAGCACTTTCAATTTGTGGCTCTGCCCTTTGGGCTCGCAACTGCTCCCTGAGTTTTCACAAAGGTCCTGGTGCCAGTGTTGGGTCTTCTAAGGTCATGGAGGATCTTGAATTCAGGCTTAGACAATCTCCTACTCAGGGATCAATCGCTGCAGGTTTTGATCAAGTTCGGCAAATAAGCCGAAACAGACGCCCATCTGTCCAACTCTGTATGAGTCTTCTGGGAAGCATGGTTTCCTCATTCGAGGCAATTTTGAATGCCCAATTTCATTCCAGGGCATTGCAGCAGGACATTCTGTCTGCATGGAGCAAGAAGATTCAGGCTTTGGATTACTGCATGATCATAACCCCCAAGGCTCAAGGAAGTCTCACATGGTGTTTAATAGACCAGAATTTGGTGCAAGGAAGGTCTTTTCTTCCGCTAGCGCGGAAGGTAGTGACCATAGATGCCAGTCTCTTCGGATGGGGTGCAGTCATGGAAACTTCCACAGTCCAGGGAAAATGGACTCTGAAGGAACAGGGACTGCCCATCAATGTTCTAGAACCGCGGATAATACGACTTGCACTGAATTGTTGGACAGCAGAGTTACAGGGTCACCTGGTAAGGGTGCAAACTGAAAATGCCACGGCTGTGGCCTATGTCAACCACCAGGGTGGCACCAAGAGTCGCCTGGCTCACATGGAGGTCAGTCATGTGTTATCCTGGGCAGAAAAGCATGTGCCAGGGCTGTCTGCAGTCCACATTCCGGGGGTAGAGAACTGGAAGGCAGACTATCTCAGCCGTGAGCAGATACATCCAGTAGAATGGTCTCTGCACCCACAGGTGTTTATGCAGATTTGCCAGCATTGGGGCATGCTGGATGTAGATCTATTGGCATCCAGGTTCAACAGCAAGATTCAGCAGTTTCTATCCAGAGCAAGAGATCCCCTTGCGATCGGGATAGATACACTGTTAGTTCCTTGGGTTCAGTTCTCTCTGATTTATGCATCCCCCCTGATTTCTCTCCTACCACATCTTTTGAGCAGGATCTGAGAGGAGATGACATCAGTCATTTTGGTAGCTCCAGCCTGGACCAGCAGGCCCTGGCACCCAGAGATAGGGAGGTTAGCAGTAGGCAAGCCTTGGACGCTTCCGCTCTGGCTTGATCTACTGTCACAAGAGCCTATATGCCACCCGAATTTACGTTTATGAATCTGACAGCATGGATATTAAAGCCAGGGTCCTAAGAGATTGTGGTATCTCAGGATCAGTAATGTCTACATTGGTAAATGCCAGAAATGCCAGAAAGGTGGTCACCAGGAAGATCTATCACAGGATTGGAAGGCCTACATTGCTTGGTGTGAGGCCAGAAGTTTGCTTCCTCTTAAATATTTGGTAGGGAGAATTCTCTCCTTTCTTCAGTCAGGCTTAGACAAGAAATTAGCCTTGACAACAATTAAAGGACAGGTTTCAGCTTTCTCAGCGTACTTCCTGAAACCTTTGGCTTCACATTCCCTGATCCAAACTTTTCTTCAGGGAGAGACTCATTTATTGCCTCCAGTGAAGATTCCTCTTTGTCCTTGGGATTTGAATTTGGTTCTGTCGGTGCTATCGATCCGATCCGATGAACCGATCAACAAATTTCCGTTAGTTCTTTTGACACAGAAGTTGGCTTTTCTTTTTGCAATTACTTTGGCTAGAAGGGTCTCCGAACTGGCAGCCCTTTCCTGTAAAGAGCCATATTTGATTTTGCATCATGATAAGGTGGTGCTTTACCCCCTTCCTTCCTTTCTGCCTAAGGTAGTTTCTGATTTTCATTTAAATCAGGACATTGTTCTACCTTCTTTTTTCTCTGAGCCTGGCTCACCAGAAGAGAAGCAGTTGCACTTTTTGGATGTGGTGCGGGCAGTCAGAACATATCTAGAAAGGTCTGCAAGCGGCTTCTGAGGTGTCCATTTCACTGTGGATCCGCCAGTTAATTACTCAGGCCTATGGCCTGAAAGGTAAGGTTCCTCCCTTTGGGGTTATATCTCTTTCTACCAGGGGTGTTGGAACCTCCTAGGCTTTTCGCCATAAGGTGTTAGTGGCACAGATTTGCAAGGCTGTTACTTGGTCTTCAGTACATACATTCACAAGATTTTATCAGGTGGATGTTAGGGCAGCAGAGGACTCGGTTTTTGGCCGTAGTGTTTTACAGGCTGCTGTATAAATCTGATGGTGTTTTCATACAGTGTGTCTCCCTCCCCTCAAGGCTGTTGCTCTGGGACGTCTGTATATATATATAGTAATGTATATGACTGCTTTCTACAGACTTACCTGTAAATTCCATTTCTTTGAGTACATCACAGGACACAGAGGCCCCTCCCTGCTCTTTTTGGGAGTTCATTGCTTGCTACAAAACTGGAGTACTTCCTGTGGGTAAGGGGTTATATAGAGGGGACTTTCTGTTTTGGTTATTCTACCATTGTCCATTCACCTATAGGTGGCGCATAACCCAGGTAGTAATGTATATGGCTGCTCTGTGTCCCATGATGTACTCAAAGAAATGGAGTTTAATAGGTAAGCCTGTAGAAAAAATCCAATTACTGTCCCAGCCATCCACATGCTCAGCATCTAAATGCTAGATTGGCCAAATTGCTAGCACTACAACTGCTGCCTATTCAGCTGGTAGATTCTGCCCCCTTTCATGAATTTGTGAAATTTGCTGTATCACAGTGGCAGGTTCCAAAAAGAAATTTATTTTCACCTAAGGCCATTCCAGCTCTCTACCGTCATGTGGAAGGCAATGTTTTGGCCTTGTTGAACAGGGCGGTCAGCAGCAAGGTTCACATTAATGCTGACTCATGGTCCAGCAGGTATGGTCAGGGATGTTACATTTCCTTCACGGCGCACTGGGTAACTCTGCTGGCAGCTGGGAAGGATGCAGGACGGTTCAGTGTTGGAGCTTGTTCCGCCACCACACCTCCAAAAGGCTGGTGGCAATTCTGCCACATCTGTCTGCTCCACCCCCTCCTCTTCTTCTTCCTCTATGGCCTCTTCTGCTGAATTGTCCTCTGAACCAGCAGTGCTCCCTAAGCGTGCAAGGGGCTACACAAGAAGTCTGGCTAAAAGATGTCATGCGATGCTTCAGTTGGTCTGTCTAGGGGACAGGAGCCACACTGGGGCAGAGATTCTGTCAGCTCTGCAGGGGCAGGCTCATGGCAGCTTGACCCAGGAGTGGTTGTATGCGACAATGGCACTAACCTTCTCTCCACCCTCTAACAGGGGCAGTTGACACATGTTCCATGCTTGGCACATGTCCTGAATTTGGTGGTGCAGCATTTCTTGACCAGGTACCCAGGCTTACAAGATCTGCTGAGGCAGGCCAGAAAAGTCTGGACATTTCCGGTGGTCATACAATGCCAGTGCTCAGCTGGCTGACATCCAATGGGAATTCAACCTGCCCACCAACTGCCTCATTTGTGACATACCCACCAGGTGAAACTCAACATTGACAATGCTGCATTGGCTGCACACACAGCAGAGGGCCATCAATTAGTACCTGAATGAGTATGGCACCAGGACAGGCTCAGGGGAGCTTGGCCTCTTTTCGCCACACCAGAGGCTATTGATAAAGGATGCATGCACTGTCCTGTCACCATTTGAGGAGGCCACAAGGATGGTGAGCATGCATCAGTGACACTGTCCCTCTAGTCTTCCTGTTGGAGCACACGCTTTGTGGAATCATGGACAGGGCACTTGAGGCAGAACAGTGGGAGTAGGAGGAGGACTTCCTTTCCTCCTCTCAAGGCCTACTTTATGCAATATCCATTCCTGCAGGGCCACCAAACACACAGGAGGAAGAGGAGGAGAAGGAGGAGGATTGTGCCAGCATGGATGTAGAGGATAACATGCAGCAGTCTTCAAGGGATGGCTTTCCGTCCTCAGAAACCCAAGGAGTTGTACGTGGCTGGGAGGAGGTAGTTTCTGACAATGTCATCCTTAGTGACCCAGAGGACTCAGAATCTCATGCCTCTTCAAACTTACGCCGTATGGGCTCTCTGATTCTGCAAAGCCTGCTGTAAGGAACCTTCTTGGGCCATTTGATTGCCTATGCGTGGGCGCACGTAGTGTGTGTGCGCACCCGTGCGCGTTTGCGCATGCTTGTGTGCGTTCACGCACTCCTATGCGCGTGTGTGCGCTCCTGTGCGCACGCATATTCGCCGGCAATTGCGCTAATAGTGGCCATTTAAGCAGACAGCACCAGGAAGCAAGTGCTGTCCGTTCTACAGCGTTTGGGTGTTCCTGAAGTGACCTGTTACTCTGATTATTTGTTCCTGTGACCCGGCTTGTCTTGACCCTGCTGTTGATCTCCGCCTGCACTGACCTCAGCTTCCACAACCACTCTTCTGCCTACTCCCTTGTACTTTGCTGCCCGTCTGTTAACAAACTCTGCCTGTGCCCGACTATTCTCCTGCCTGATCCTTCTGTACTGCTCCGCCAGCCTGTTACCGACACGGCCTGCATCACTACGCTTCTGCTTGCACGAGCTTCTCACGGACCTGCACATCACCACCAGTGACCCAGTCCAACTCCCGTGCCTCCCTGCACTCCCGAGCCACTGTTTACTCTATCAGGGGTTCCCGAATCAGGGTCGTAAGAGAGGTTGCCCACTGCATAAGTCAGACTCCACCACCAGGTACGTGACACCTGCAAAAGGACCTGAGGATTTGTGATATCAAGGAGAGGGATCTCAAGGGTTACAAGGGTAAAGTTGCAGAGCTCATCCTGCCTTTGCAGAGGCAGAGGACGAAACATCTTCAAGAAAACTTTGTGTAACGCCTTTCCAGAACCTGGGAGGTTACTTGTCCTGGACGACGTGTTTCTGAGGCTTTGTTCGGTCAGAGGAAGAGTGGTGGAGAAGGTGGCCGGCTGACCGATGCCTTTAAACAATTCTTTAGTCCTCAGGGCCCAGGGCTGTTAGGTTTTAGCAACCATCAGCAGCGTCTGCATTATATGGTGCAGGAATATCTAGGGGCAAGGGCAGACCTGGAGACCTTTCCATCTGAGCATCCACTGGGTTACTGGGTCTTGAGGATGGACCACTGGCCGGAACTTGCTCAATATGCAATAGAGCTACTGGCCTGTCCTGCATCCAGCGTGCTTTCTGAATGGACATTCAGTGCTGCTGGAGGGTATGTACCAGATCAAAGAGTGCGCCTGTCCATAGACTCTGTTGATAGGCTGACATTTATAAAAATGAATCAGTCCTGGATCAGCAGATATTAAGCCCCTGATGCTAATGTAACTGATTTCATTTGCTAGGGATCTTGGATCCCTTGAAGACTGCCTGTGCTGTCTATCCAATTCCTGAATCTTGATTATGCTAGCTTCCAACAATATTTTTGGTTTAGAGTACCACCAACACCTAAGGCCCATTTTTTCTGCACCTGTTTAACAGGAGCATATAATTGCATTTTTTTTACAAATTTTTTTTACAGCAGGGCCCGTTCCTGCGCCCAACAAGAGTAACTTAGAGGGATTACAGTGCTCAGGCACCACCAACACCCAAGGCCCAAATTCTCTGCACCTGTTTAATGGGGGCATGTAATTACAATTTTTTTACAATTTTTTTTTACATCAGGGCCCGTTTCTGCGCCCAACAAGACTAACTGTGAGGGGTTACAGTGTTCAGGCACCACCAACACCAAAGTCCCAATTTTTCTGCACCTGTTTGACTGGGGCATGTAATTACAATATTTTTCTGCACCTTGTTCCCATGTGGGGGGCTTATCGGAATCTAGAAGCTCCCTTTTTACAAGGGGGCCCCCAGATCCCACCCCCCATGTGAATGTGTGTCGGGTACATTGTCCCCCTACCCATGCTCCAAAAATGTGTCAAAAAAGTAAAAACAACAACAGACAGTTTTTGACAATTATTTTATTAAAAAGGAAAAAAAACCTGTCCCACGATGTACAGCCATCACCAATCATGACGCCAGATGAACCCGAAAAATCAAAACTTGAAACTGACTACTGTCTCTTCGCTTTGACAGTTTATTCATAGGCAAGGGCGTAACCAAGTGACCCATGTGACATCAGAGGGGAGCAGGGTCACCTGGTTGCATCACCAGGTGGCCCCGCCCTTCCCTATAAATAAGCTGTCAAAGCGAAAAGACGACAGTAGCCGGGAGGCCTCCCATGGAAGAGGAGCTTTTTCATTTTTTTAGGTCCATCAAGCGTCGTGATTGATGATCGAAGCCCCCCCATGTTCAGGGCGTGTGGCCTGGTATGGCTCAGGAGGGGGGGGGGGGGCGGCAATACATTACAGCCACAAGCAATTTTAAATGACATTTTTTCCTTTAGAAGTATCATTATTGCTTTGGCATGTTCTACACATCGCACCGATGCACCACTTTACAGGCAGACTAAGAGGACCCCCAGGCACGATATTTAAAGGAATGTTTCATTTTTATTGTTTCACTTTGAGCATTATTAAAATCACTGCTCCTGAAAAAAGTGATTTAAAAACTTTTTTTGCATTGATGTACCCTAGGGCAGTACCAAGGTCTCCATACACTTTTTATGGTAATAACTTGCATATAAGCCTTCAAAGTTAGCACTTTTGATTTGTCATGTTCGTGTCCCATAGACTTTAATGTGGTTCGCATGTTTGCAAGAAATTTTTGCCTGTTCATGCTGTTCTCATGCGAACTGAACTAGGGGGGTGTTCGGCTCATCCCTACTCAGGAGGGATTTTGGTCCACTCTTCTTTATAGATCTTCTCTAAATTAAGCTTTCTTGGCTATTGTTTGGCTAATTGAAGTTTCAGCTCCTTCCCTGAATTTTCTATAGGATTAAGGTCTGGAGACTGGCTAGGCCACTCCATGACCTTAATGTGCTTCTTCTTTGTTGCCTTGGCGGTATGTTTTGGGTCATTGTCATGCTGAAAGACCCATCCATGACCCATCTTCAGTATTCTGGATGAGGGAAGAAGGTTCTCATCCAAGATCTTTGGGATGGTGTTCTTAGGGTTATAGTCAGCATTTTCCTTCCTGCAAACACGGTGAGTCCTACTCCTCAAGAAAGCACATGTACAGGCATGCCAATCAACATCTAAATGATTCAGAGAGGAATTGGGAGAAAGTGCTGTGGTCAGATGAGACCAAAATTGAGCTCTTTGGCACTAACGTGATGTACTGTGTTTGGAGGTGAACACTGAAAATGGGTCATAGATTGAGTTTCCAGCGTGGCAATGACCCAAAACATACCGTAACAAAGGAGAGGCTCAAAAAGAAGCACATTAATGTCATGGAGTGACCTAGCCAGTCTCCAGACCTTAATCCTATAGAAAATTTATTGAGGGTGCTGAAACTGAGTTGCCAAGCGACAGTCAATAAACCTTAAGGATTTAGAGAAAATAGAGAAAACCTCCCCTTTAAGGTAAGTTGGGATTTTCAGGGCATAGATGATAAATTACAATGGTATAAAAAACATACATATTTTATTGTGATAATACACTGAAGTAGACAAAATATAACAAAATAAACATATCAAAGCCAACATATCAAAAAGAATGTATCAAAGGACATTATAAAAGCAACCGTATGGTACTTATATCCAATGGAAGTGAATTTGTTCACCCCGGTATAGGATTCTTGCCTAGTCGCCCGACATGTTTCAGGATATTCCAATCCCTTCTTCAGGGGCATTTAGACAGACAAGATCAGACTTTCACTGCAAAATGCATACAAGTACAGGTTATAATACATATTGAGGAATAGTAGACATCATGCATATTGCCAACACAGTTTGTACATCTAATTGGTTACCTTGTTATACCATGCTTGAACCCTCCTCCAATGGATGGCCACCCCAGAGAACCAAACCACAGGGTGGGTGGACACTAAGATCCACCAAATGATGGAATAACCCTGGGACAGGTCAGAGGGCCGCCAGTGTCCCACGGAACTCCCAAAAGATTGATCCCGAGACCAAAAAAGCACCCCAAAAGGGACAAGGACCTCCGGCTGCAAACCAGATTCAATTCAAAAATTTCTGTAAAGAGGAAATAGGGAATTTGTTGACTAGAAACATCTACTCATATTGTAGCAAAAACAGAGAGCCGGCCATAAGCCAGGTTCAATATAGTTGTATTGTGTGGGCATCCGTGACAACAAAGGAACAAATAGCGACTCACCATATATTGAAAAATTGAAGAGTTAGGATGTTTTAGTCTGGTATAGTCCTGTAGGGAGAGCGGCAACCTCTCATGGAGTGGCACAAGAAAAAAGTGGCGTCTTGCGCCTTTTAAATAGCGCCGCGTGTGTTAATCCGCCGGAAGTGACGTCAGCGGATGTGACGACAAACGTCCGCTCCGACACTGTACGTCGACTCCAAAGTGCGCGCGCACCATAGTAAAGGATAAAAAATGCACGCCATCTTGTGGCGAAACAGTATAGCAATCAGTTATGCTCGGAAATGTATTGGAAAGTGCAGCCAAATACAAGTCAAGACAAAAAAATAATAAAGTAATAAAGAAAGCGCAAGTCAGAGGAACCATTCCAATTAGGTGAGCCAATTAATCCGGGACCTAACAAGGAGTCCCTGAGGAGGGCGCGCACGGCCGACCCCCCCATCCACCCGGCCCCAATCCCCCCCATATGGAGAGAGGACGGGAAGGGGCAGAGAGGACCGGCCATGCGCGCCCCCCCCACCAACGCATCAAAGTGGTCAGGAGCGGGAGGGCAAAAATTGCTCAACCACATCCCACCTAGCTAATGCTGCCCACCCCAGGTGGGGAAAGGATACTCCCATAACCCGGGAGTGGAAGTAGCTTTAAGGAGCAGGAAGAAAAAATAAAACGTCGTTTAGATCGCATGACACACATAACCCTTGCAACAAAAGAGAAAAAATTCTGGAGGGACAAAAGGGCCTTCCAGGAAAAAAAAGCACATAGAGGGCAACAACAGGGCAGTAAACCTAGAGGCAATAAGCAATTTAGTCAATCACAAGTTGATCAACCTTCTTTATCATCGTTGAATTCTTCACTTTCTTCTTCTTCTTCTTTTCAAGACAGGAAACACAACAGTAAATATAAAAAAACTAAAAGGACACGGTCTGATGACCTTTCAGAACAAAAGAAAAAAACGGAGTACTGAATCCACCCCTATGCAACAGTCTTCGATTCTTTCATCTTTTCGAACCTTGGGTAAAGGTAATGCACCGGGTGTTCCTTCCATTCATCTCACTAATCATACTTCTGGGGGTGGTTCTACCACTACTGCCACAGGTGTCTCTTCTGCTACTTCGTCTATTTCACAATCTGTCACATCCACACCTTCTTTTTCTCCTTTCAACCCAGACAACACTTTGAACACTTAACATTATCAGATTCTGCTAATGAACACTCTCATGATCGACTTAGTATTGTCAATCTATCTGATGTGGTCTTCTCAGATGCTGAGATGAACCTATTGTCTCTTGGACTAAGTTTTTGCCCTGGGGCAGCATTGGATAAGTTCGAATTAATTAAGGACGTACATCTTTTTGCAAGAAGGGTTTTGTTGCAGAGCTACCATGTAAGCGGATCCTCTTCTGGCCCACCTGTTAAAGGTGTCCCCGAGGAGGACATTGAGGTACTCCTCTCTCTAATGAGAGCAGGACCCAGACCTGATTGATATGGTCGATATAAAATCCCTATTAGACGAACATATCACCACAGATACGACCCTTAAAACATCCATTAGAGTACAAAGTCTTAAGAAAAAATCAGATAAGTTTCCCCAACTCTCCAACATCATTAACTTGGCAGCCTTTGTGGCAGCAACAACTAGGGACATTAAAAAATTAAAAATAAAAAAAGCAAGATCTTACGGAGATGCTGAGACGGCCATTGAGACTCTAAAAAACAGAATGGACATCACAATTAAACCATCAGATAAAGGGGGTAATATTGTTATCATGTCCAATGACCAATATCGCTCTATGTGTACCAAAATTTTAAAAAATGATACATGGTATAAATCTATTTCAAAACAACTTATTGAACGTTACTATATGGAGTTTTATGAACTAGTTGATGCAGCATTTGCGCAATCTGTAATTGACAAAGATACTTGGGAGTTCATCCGAACTCCCTTTCCAAAAACTCCCACTTTTACAGCTTACCCAAGATTCATAAAAATAAGTTGGATCCTCCTGGCCGTCCCATCATCTCTGGTAACAAATCGCTCACTGAAAATCTCAGCAGACTCATAGACATGCACTTGAGACCACATGTGACTAGTTTACCATCATATGTGAGGGATACCATCCATCTGCTTCAGCAGATTGAAGGGATAATTTTGACCTCCAACGCCATCTTGGTGGCAATTGACGTGGAGGCGTTATACTGCTCCATTCCCCACCATTTGGGAGTTGCGGCAGTTCGACACGTCCTCTCTCAGTCACACAGAGATGACGTTGGATTAAATGACTTCATAGTAGAGGCCTTAGAATTTATCCGGACGCACAACGTGTTTTCTTTTGACGGCTCCCACTTCCTACAGGTACAGGGCGTAGCGATGGGCACGTGCTGTGCTCCATCCTACGCCAATCTGTACCTGTGGGAGTGGGAGAGAACCTTACTATCTGACGACATGCTGACTCCTTTAACCAGCTACATCTCTGCCTGGTTTCCGTATATTGACGACATCCTTTCATGGGAGCAATAAACAAAAACAACTTTAATCTTCAATTTACGATGTCGTACGATCCAACTCAAATAACATTCTTAGATCTAACCATTTACAAAAAAGACGATGGTAGTCTGTCCAGTAACCTCTTCAGGAAGCCAAAATGCGTCTAGTGCCCATCCTCAGGCATTAGTCAAATCCATTCCATATAGTCAATATTTAAGATTATGAAGAAATTGCTCTGAGAGAGAATTTTTCCTTAGAGAAACTAATGCACTTAAGACGAGACTCCTAGCTAGAGGTTACTCACATAAGTGCTTAAAAAGGGCCTTCAAAAGAGCGTACAAGCAGGATAGACATGCTCTACTATTTCCACCCCCAAAGCAGGCCAAGCCACCAACCACACGTCTTATTACACGCTTCAACATGCAGCATCAGTCAATACGTGGGATATTGGGTAAACACTGGCATCTGCTTTTAGTAGACCCAGTGCTACGCCAATGTATACCGAAAACCCCAGCAATAACATATAGAAAAGCAAGATCAGTCAAAGATCATTTAGTCACTAGTGAGTTCACAGATGTATTTAGAGGAGATCCGTGTAAACGACATGGCACATTTACATGTGGGGGGTGCACATATTGTAAATATATGAACACCTCCCCTAAAGTCTTACTACCTAATGGCTTCTATTTTAAACCTAAACACTTTGCTAATTGTAAAACTGCAGGTGTGGTTTATTTGCTAACCTGCGAATGCGGTGGCTTCTATGTTGGTAAGACTAAGTTGGAATTCTGGCGACGGGCCTACCGTCATGTCTCCACCATGAAAGCCGCCCACCCTGACTTCCCACTCAGAAGGCATGTAAAAACGATGCACGGTGGGCGATGTCCAAAGTTCAATTTTGTAATTTTGGATCGAATACACCCTAATGTTTGAGGGAGCGATTGGAATAAGATCCTGCTCCAGCATGAGGCACGCTGGATTGAAAGACTAGGTGCTATGACACCCCCAGGCCTAAATACACAGCTTAGCTTTAGGCCCTTCCTTGAGGGATTCAATTCAGGTGGGTGTGAAAAAGAATAGATGTCAAACACTAACATAGGGCTATACCTCCCTAGTGGCAAGTCAGATATATTAATGACCCCTCTTTGTCCTGATTGAGGGCTATCATCGGTAGAATTGTCCTTGTTTATGGTTGGATAGGGATCCTTATGTATCAGGAAATGTTTTGAAGATAGAATCTGCCAATACACAATATGGATATAATGTATTAAATTGCCTAAGAGTTTGAAATATTTGATCAGTATGAAATTATGATATGTTTTTCATTATTATACATGCATGGCTATTAAAAGGGATTGCTACAGTATTCTTAAACATGTTCGGTAAATTCACAATAAATGTGATTGTTGTAATTGTTAACTTTTGATTCTTGCCTTTGGCTCCTTGTTTCTGCTCTGCTGCCCTTCTCCTTATGGTGGGGGCCACTCTAATGGATCCTGGGTGGGGGGTAGCTCGGTGTTCCCACCCGGCGCACAAAGGCCCACTCCCGGGTTATGGGAGTATCCTTTCCCCACCTGGGGTGGGCAGCATTAGCTAGGTGGGATGTGGTTGAGCAATTTTTGCCCTCCCGCTCCTGACCACTTTGATGCGTCGGTGGGGGGGACGCGCGTGGCCGGTCCTCTCTCCCCCTTCCCGTCCTCTCTCCATATGGGGGGGATTGGGGCCGGGTGGATGGG
>BLSH010178275.1:1033972-1048530 GCA_018402905.1 Glandirana rugosa
ACGACGAAAAAAGTCGTCAGTGTAGTAGTTATTTATGTTCTCTTGGTCAAGGTAACCGTCGGTATGTACGGGTACGGTACTGTGATGGTGGTGGTACGAAGTGACTACTCCACCATAAGAAACCTACTACTCGTCAAGGAAAGGAAGAGGTATGAGAAGAGAAGGGTAGTGAGACCATGTTCAACTAGAACCAGAGTAGACAGGTATCCTACAACAAGGTCTTGACACTACCGAAAAAATCTACAACAAACCGTTTGAGATTAGACTGGAAGGACAAAAACTCCGAGTGGTTACCAAACGTAGAACACCACTTGGGAGACATAAGTGAGATCACTTCAGAAGAGAACTAAAGGTAGGTGTATGTGTGTCAAAGTCAACAATCAAGAGAAGACTTCACTAGAGTGAATACAGAGGGTTCACCACAAGATGCAAACCATTGGTGAGCCTCAAAAACAGGAAGGTCAGATTAGAGTTTGCCAAACAACATCTAAAAAAGCCATCACAGTTCTGGAACAACATCCTATGGACAGATGAGACCAAGATCAACTTGTACCAGAGTGATGGGAAGAGAAGAGTATGGAGAAGGAAAGGAACTGCTCATCATCCAAAGAATACCACCTCATCAGTGAAGCATGGTGGTGGTAGTGTCATGGCATGGGCATGTATGGCTGCCAATGGAACTGGTTCTCTTGTATTTATTGATGATGTGACTGCTGAAAAAAGCAGCAGGATGACTTCTGAAGTGTTTCAGGCAATATTATCTGCTCATATTCAGCCAAATGCTTCAGAACTCATGGGACGGCGCTTCACAGTGCACATGGACAATGACCCGAAGCGTACTGCGAAAGCAACCAAAGAGTTTTTTAAGGGAAAGCAGTGGAATGTTATGCAATGGCCAAGTCAATCACCTGACCTGAATCAGATTGAGCATGCATTTCACTTGCTGAAGAAAAAACTGAAGGGAAAATGCCCCAAGATCAAGCAGGAACTGAAGACAGTTGCAGTAGAGGCAGAGCATCACCAGGGATGAAACCCAGCAACTGGTGATGTCTATGCATTCCAGACTTCAGGCTGTAATTGACTGCAAAGGATTTGCAACCAAGTATTAAAAAGTGAAAGTTTGATTTATGATTGTTAATCTGTCCCATTACTTTTGGTCCCTTAAAAAGTGGGAGGCACATATACAAACTGTTGTAATTCCTACACCGTTCACCTGATTTGGATGTAAATACCCTCAAATTAAAGCTGAAAGTCTGCAGTTTAAGCACATCTTGTTCGTTTCATTTCAAATCCATTGTTGTGGTGTATAGAGCCAAAAAGATTAGAATTGTGTCGATGTCCCAATATTTATGGACCTGGCTGTATATGGTGCAGAAAGAGCGCCGAACACTTGTGCCCCCTCTGACACCCCACTTACCAGACGGCATCACCCTTTCAGTTTAGGTAATCCTAGGTGTATCTGGGAACAGGGTCTGCTGCTATCCTGGTGTCCTTAGAGCATCTGTCCACATCCAGGTGATGAAGGGAAAATGTATAAGAAAGATCGATAGTGTAATTCCTTTTAAAATCAGTTGCTTTATTCTATAACTATTAAAAAATGTTGGTACATCCACAAGTCACAGGTAGATAAATTGCATCCACAGAAACAACGGCCGTTTGGTGGTGTAATTGGAAGTCTAAGCACGCTTCCTAGTTCGGATAGCGTGCGTTCCACTGACCGAGCCATGCAAACCAGAAGTGACGTGGGAGCGTGAGCCTGGCTCAGCCTTACGCATTTCGTCATTGACCTCTTCTGAGGCGTAGGCAGCGGCAGTGCCTAGTCCTGATATCTACATACTATTGTATTGTATTGTGTAATACAAAATGCAGTAATCCAAAACAATCGCTCAACATGACTGATCTTCACTTCAACAAAGCTAGACCAGTCTGAGAAAGATAGAAGGTACATAGATTACATTATAACAACATGCACCAATAAAAGTCTCCAATAAAATTATTCTTTTGGGATAACTTATCAAAAGATAGAAGTCACAAGCACATTGGAAAAGCCTATATCCAGCCCTCACGTTTGTTTATATTATTCCTCCATCAGGACATGTATCAGGCATATCATGTAGCAGCACATTTACTTGCTTTACACTTTGTTCATTAGGAACCTGGAAAGCTGTAAAGAACCAAGCAGACAGTCTATTTGACACAACTTTAATGGTATTTCTCCAAAAACAATAAAAACTATGTAATGACTGTTAAAATTTCACAAGATCTCAGGCTGCCTGACAGAGGTGGTCACATGTAGCTGAGTTGACCAACTCTCATTAGGCTGCAAATAACAATAACAAATAGCTTCATGTTTTTCCTTTACTGTGTATTTCCATAAAACAAATTATTTAAATGGGCATTGTCACTTTTGAAATACTTATTTCAGCTATACTTTAAATGGATCTACAGTACCTCTTTAAACAAGGACAAACCTATAGGAAGCTTTGGAAGTAGAATACGTTTCATTGAATGCACTGATTGCTTTGACGTGCTGTATTTATAAGGATGTTAGCTGATGTTTATGCATTTTCAACACTTGGTGAGCTTAAAGTGTTAGGGAGCATTTAGTGTCGGTTCACCCTGGGGCGACTTGTTAAGAGACTTAGTCGCCTGACAAGTCGTGCTCCATTCAGTGCAATGGAACCATTCTAATCGGAGCGACTCAAGTCGCTCTGATTTAGAAAAAGGTTCCTGCACCACTTGGGGGCGACTTTGGAGCTGCTTGTATTGACTTCTATTAAAGTAGTCCTTTGCAAGCCGCGCTGAAGTTGTGCTATGCGGGTGGCTTCAGAGTCAGGCGAACCGAGCCTTAAATAAAATCTCCTATATTTTCCCCCCCACACTCTTCTAAACCGATGTAGTCCATTCCTCCTCCAAATCTCTATACATACCTAGATCTTGCTGGCAAGGCACACAACAATGTTTACATCCCTTGCTGACATCTTTTCTCATTGGAGGTGTATGTGCAGCTTAGCCCTTAGACTTGTATGGCCGTTATACATGTAGCCAGGAGCCAGGTTTCATACTCCTGGCAATAGTGACGCTCCTGCTTTCAGATATAATGCAGCTGTTTCCCCCTAGTGCCTGTGAACTATTCTGTGACTTCAAATAAACAGCCAGAGGATCTGCCATCTAGCTGTGTTGCAGGAATACTACATTTCCCATCTAACTGTGTGGCAGGAAAAGACTCTTGGGAGAAGAGGTGCCTCGTGGGAAAGATTATTTAAGCAGAGGGCTGGACCTAGCGCGCTCAATGTGGATGGCAGTATTGATAAAGCAAGACCCTGTGTGTGTATAGTAGCAGGATCGCGACCTACTCACAGCAGCTTCGCAGTGCAACGATTTGCAGCGTTACAGCGGACCACCAGGATGACCTGCTCTGTGCCAGCGGAGCTTGTCCCAGGTTCCTGCAGGCAGTCAGACGATCGATCTGGGAGAACTGGGGAGAGGGGCGGTGGAAGCCGGTTTTAGAGCCAGGGAGCAGGAGAGGACATCACCACCATCCTTATCATCATTATTTACAGCAGCGCACTCATCTTTTCCATCCCTTTGTCCGGTTGGGTGAGCGGGTGAGCCCATTACTACCTCACTGTGTACACACTACCTGCTTAACCACTTCAGCCCCAGAAGGATTTCCAAGTTTAGGACCAGAGCACTTTTTGTGATTCTGCACTGTGTCGCTTTAACTGACAATTGCGCGGTCGTGCGGCGTTGTACCCAAACAAAATTTGCCTCCTTTTTTTCCCACAAATAGAGCTTTCTTTTGGTGGTATTTGATCACCTCTGCGTCATTTCTGCCGCTATAAACAAAAGAGCGACAATTTTGCAAAAAAACAACATTTCTTACTTTTTGCTAAAATACATATCCAAAAAAAATACAAAAAAACATTTTTTTTTCATCGGTTTTGGCCGATTTATATTCTTCCTCATATTTTTGATAAAAAAAAATCGCAATCAGCGTTTACTGATTGGTTTGCGGAACACAGTGAGCGTGTGAGGGGGTAAGGAGTTACAGAAGAAAGGAGAGGCTCTGCAAAGTCTTGGAGGGGGATAGGAGGAGATGGACACGTTATAAAGCAGGAGGTTGTGGCAAGAGCAAAGAGAACCATTTGGTTGGTTCTGAGACAAGGTTGGTGATGTAACTGGGGATGAACTGTGGACAGTGTAACAATATGCGAGGTGAAGTGGTGGACGGATGCTACCTGTTGCCTTGTATGCGTTCATGTCGACTGGATTAAGCAGAGTCCGTTCCGGATCTTACCAGCCACCATAGCAGGGCTGGTTCCGGTCTGGAGTTTGTGGTCCACTGGAGTCCACCAGCAGGTGGACTTAAATAATCAGGAAGAGATCTCACTTGAGCTCTGGCCTGAACCTCAGAGAGGGATCTGGGGGAGCTCTGTGTGCTGTTTCTGACTTTTAAGGTTTGCATTTTGCTTATGTTTTGTGGGTGTCAGGGACCAGCCCCACACCGTATAGTGAGGAAACTATATTGTTTAGCTTAATGCCGGATGGCAAGGACATATTTTCTGTTCTGTTTTTATCCTGCAAACTTATTTATCAATAAACATGGCAAGCCACCAGATTTCAAGGAAAGTTGCCTGCACGCTGACTATTTTTCCTCCGGAAAGCTGATCCCCACGAGCTAATCTCCCACACGTCGTGAAGGATGCGGACATCTTTCCAAGATGGAGGAAATGCTGAAGGCCTTGCTACAAGCCAATGCAGCTCAGCGGGAAACCAGCCGTCAGGTCGCAGAGGATGCTGCAGCACAACAGGCAGCTCAGCAGGAAACCAACCATGAGGTTGTAGAGGCCGCTGCAGCACAACAGGCGGCTCAACAGGCAGTGCTGCAAGAAACCAACCTCCAGGTCGCAGAGGCTGCTGCAGTACAACCAGCGGCTCAACAGGTGGCTCTGCAGGAAGCCAACCTCCGGATTGCACAGGCCACTGCAACCCAGCGGGAGGAAAGCCGCCAGGCTATCGCAGCACAAAAGCAGATGAACCAACAGTTTGCGGAGGTCCTGCTGGAGTTAAAAAAGGGCTCGCATCTCCGTTGACCATGGAACCAAAGTTGGTAAGCACCTCTTACCACATGCAGAAGATGACACCTGCGGATGACGTGGAGGCGTAACTCACGACGTTTGAAAGAGTCACTCTTCATGAAGGATCGCCAAAAGAACAGTGGGCGGGATTGTTGGCACCATTTCTGACCGGTGAACAACAGAAAGTCTATTTTGATCTGGAACTAGAAAAAGCCCAGGACTATGAGACTCTAAAGGCAGAGATACTCGCACGGCTAGGGGTCACCATGGCAGTCCAGGCTCAACGGGTGTATCAGTGGACCTACAGATGTTTGCAGATGTTTGACCTGGTCCACCTCACTAGGTAATGGCTACAGCCGGAGACTTTGCCAGGTCCCCAGATTGTATAGCGCATGGTCATGGACCGCTATCTAAGTGCGCTACCTGCTGCTTTGAAGAAATGGGTCAGTTATGGGGACCCTAAAACCGCCAACCAACTCGTGGACCTCATGGAGAGATACACTGCTGCTGAGGACTTGTTGCACACATCTATGCCTCACTCCAATGTACCTAGGGGTGAAAGATCGCCAGGCGGACCTGGTAAGACTGTTCAGGATTTAGGGGCATGGGAAAATTTGATAAGACTGCTACGGTTAAAGAGACTGTGGGCTCTAGACCTGGAGACCAGCCAAAGAAGCCAGGGAGGTTTTGGGGACCCTGGAAAGGACTGGGTGTAGAGCGCATACAGTGCTACTGATGCCATGAATTGGGCCATATTGCTGCCAATTGTCCGCCGAATGATGAACCCATGCAATGTGATTATACTTATGTGAATAGGCGCCTTTCTCTTTTTGCACAGGTTGCATATATAGCATCATGTTCAAATCGCATGGAGAGGCAAATGTGTGTGATTTTTGTTGATGGGAAGCCAGTCACTGCCCTGCTTGACTCTGGTAGTGCAGTAACATTGGTAAAAGGCAATTGTGTAAGTCCTGCAAGGTTACACCCTAGTACTGTTGGGGTCTTTTGCATAAGTGGGGACACTTGACGGTGGTGGTTGACATTGACACACCTTGAGGCAATGTGACTCATTCAGAGGGGGTAGTACCTTCACTGCTATATGACGCCCTAGTGGGCAGGGATTTTCCCCATTTCTGGAGGTTATGGGAAGGCACAGGGAGCCTGGAGGAGAGAGCTCCTCCTGCTGCAGAAACACGGGAACTCTTACCTGACCCTTTTTGCCAAATGGAAGGGGAGACTGGTGGCAGGACCGAGGAAGTAGGAGACCCTCTTCCTTTTCCAATACTGGCTCGGGAGCCAGAGGAGCTGGAAGATAGCTCCCAGTTGAGGGCTAATGACGCAGACAATGTCTCTGACCTTGACTGTGAGAGTAAACCGAATGTAGTACCTGACTTAGAGGTCCAGAGAGAGGACTTCTGTACAGAGCAACTACAGGATGTCACTCTCCTTAGAGCCAGAGAAAATGTGAAGGTGATGGATGGGAAACCTGTGGACCCTAATTGGGGGGTGTCTTTTCCCTACATGGCTCTTAAAAATAATTTGTTGTATCAGGTGGTGAAACACGGAGAGGATGAGGTGGAACAGATAGTGGTTCCTAGACCCTTTCACAGGATAGTGCTGGATCTAGCCCATGGACATGTAATGGGGAGGCATCTGGGTATGGATAAGACCAGGGAGAGAATAATCCAGAGATTCTTCTGGCCCGGGTTGCATGCAGATGTCAGAGAATATTGTGAATCATGCCCAGAGTGTTAGATGACAGCCCCGTCACCCCATTTCGCTTTCCCATAATTGAAGTGCCATTTGAGCAAATTGGCATGGATCTCATGGGACCAGTAGTAAAATCTGCCCAGGGGCACCAGCGCATCCTGGTGATCCTGGACTATGCGACCCGCTATCCTGAAGCCATACCCTTGCGGAACACCTGCGCTAAGACTATCACCAGGGAGTTGGTTCAGGTGTTTAGTCGGGTGGGGATCCCTAAAGAGGTATTAACGGATCAGGGCACCCCGTTTATGTCCCGTGTAACCAAGGAATTGTGCAGGCTGTATAAAATCTCCCATCTCTTTACCTCGGTCTACCACCCCCAAACAGATGGACTTTTGGAGAGGTTTAATAAAACGCTCAAAAGCATGTTGAAAAAGGTAGTGGTAAAAGATGGGAGAGATTGGGATATGTTGCTGCCGTATCTCATGTTTGCCATAGGAGAGGTTCCGCAGGCATCTACGGGGTATTCCCCCTTTGAATTCTTGTATGGTAGACATCTCAGGGGTCTGCTAGATGTCGCAAAAGAGACATGGGAAGGAGAGGCCACCCCATATAGCAGCGTCGTTGAGCATATTTTCTTGATGGAGGATCGAATCGCAGCAGTCCTGATCCTAGTAGGAGAGCATATGGAGCAAGCTCAGATCTCAAACCACAAACTTTCAACCCCAGAGACAGAGTGCTGGTACTAGTCCCCACGGTTGAAAGTAAATTCCTAGCAAAGTGTCAGGGTCCTTTTGAGATTAGGGAAAAAGTAGGGGAAGTGAACTACAAAGTTTACCAGCCAGGGTAAAGGAAACCAGAGCAAATTTAACATGTGAATCTCTTAAAACCATGGAAAGACAGAGAGACTTTAGTGGCAGTGCCCACTCTTCAAGAGGACAGGCTATCCATGACCCAGGACATCCCCATGAAACTAACGCAACAAAATGAGGTTAAGGAGTTTATCAGTAAAAATAGAGATTTTTTCTCTCCCCTACCCGGACTGACCACCATACTACAACATGATATAATCACGGAACCAGGGGTCCGCGTAAATGTAAAACCCTACGGAATACCTGAGGCTAGATGGGAGGCAGTGGCAAAGGAAATAAAAACCATGTTGGAGTTAGACGTGATTGAGGAGTCCCACAGCACCTGGTCGAGCCCTATAGTGCTGGTCCCAAACCCGATGGCACTATCAGCTTCTGTAACAATTTCAGGAAGCTGAATAACATGTCTAAATTTGACGCATCCCTGATGCCGCAGGTTGACGAACCTGTGAACAGGTTGGGAGACCTAATTAAGGGCTACTGGCAAATACCCTTAACAGAGTCAGCAAAAGAAAAAATGGCCTTTTCTAGCCCCGAGGGGTCTTTCCAGTACAAGCGAATGCCGCTTGGTCTGCCCCTGCATTCTTCCAGAGAATGATGGACAAAACCTTGAGGCCGCATCGGGCCTATACAGCCGCCTATTTGGATGATGTGGTCATCCACAGTCCAGATTGTGAATCGCATCTGCCCCAAGTACAAGCAGTTGAAGATTCTCTGAGGGTAGCAGGTTTAACAGCCAACCCAAAAAGATGTGCCATAGGCCTGGGGGAGGCCAAATACCTTGGGTATGTTATTGGTCAGGGACTGACCAAGCCCCAGACCAATAAGATCGAGGCAATCCAAAAATGGCCCCAACCAGTGAATAAGAAACAGGTTTGTGCCTCCCTGAGGATTACAGGGTATTACAGACGGTTCATCCCCAACTTTGCCACCATTGCCATCCCTCTGGCCGATTTTGACTAAGGGTAGAGGGTCGGGCATGTTTAAGTGGAATCCTGAAGCCGAGAAGGCATTCCAGAAGTTGAAACAGGCGCTTTGTGTACAATCGGCACTCGTGACCCCGGACTTCACAAAGGAGTTTGTTGTACAGACGGACGCCTCTGAGGTCGGACTAGGCGCTGTTCTGTCCCAGATCAAAGATGGTGAGGAGCACCTGGTTGTCTACTTAAGCAGGAAGCATAACAGGCATGAGAGGAACTATGCCATTGTGGAGAAGGAGTGCCTGGCTATCAAGTGGGCCTTAGAGGCGCTGAAGTACTACCCTTTAGGTAGGTCGTTTAGGCTAGTCAGTGACCATGCCCCCCTGAAGAGGATGTGTGACAACAGGGAGTCGGGTGATTAGGTGGTTCCTGGCCCTACAGCCATTTAAGTTCACAGTGGAACAGTGGTCACCAGGCGGGGAAGACTTAAGAACAATGTGGATGTCCTCTCCCGGGTCCGCTGTATGATTGGGACAGTTGCTCAGCCGCAGGGGCTTGAGCAGAGGGAAACGATATGTGACAATATGCGAGGCAAAGTGTTAGACCTCCTCGTATGCATTCATGGGGACTGGATTAAGCAGAGTCCGGTCTGGATTTTACCAGCCACCATGGCAGGGCCGGTTCCGGTCTGGAGTTTGTGGTCCACTGCAGTCCACCAGCAGGTCTTATTTTCTGTTTTGTTTTATTTTTACCCTGCAAACTTATTTATCAATAAACCTGGCAAGCCACCAGATTTTAAGGAAAGTTGCCTGTATGCTGACTATTTTTCCTCCAGAAAGTTGATCCCCGCAAGATAATCTCCCACAACAGCTTTATAGGTTGTGGTCAATAATTTGAATTTTATTCATTGGGTGAGCAGAAGCCAATGGAGGGATTGACAGAGACAGAGAGGGGTTGGTAAGGTGGATTAGTCTGGCAGAAGCATTCATGATAGACTGAAGGGGTATAGCCTAGGTAAAGGTACGCTAATGAGGCAAGAGATTACCAGGGAGTAAATTAGTAGCTTTGTGCTGTCATTGGTTGAAAACATATTTTGGAGATGTTGTGGAGGTTTTAGTTACAAGATTTGGACAGTGATTGGATGTGGTGTTCACAGTGCAGGATTACACCTAGCACCCTGCCATGCGAGGAGGGACTAATAGTTATGCCCATAAGTCAGCAGAGGGGACACGGGGGAAAGGGGAGGAAATATTATAAGCTTAGTTTTGAAAAGATTGTTTTTGAAGAATCATAGTGACATCTATACCGATATGTCTGTTAGTAAATTAGTGATGCAGAAGGAGACTGATGGGGTGTCATCAGCATAGATATGGTATAGGAAGCTGTGGGAGGTTCTCAAATGACGCAGCAAGGACGTATAGATGGTGAATAGAATAAGTCCAAGACTGGAACCTTGTTCGACCCCAACAGAAAAGGGAGAGGAGAAGATAGATTTGTAAGTGACACTAAAGGTGCAGTGAGATAAATAAATGGAGAACAAGCAAAGAGAAGACTCATGGAGGCCGAAGGGAATGGAGTTTTTGAGGAGGAGGGGGTGGTCAACAGTATCAAAGGCAGCAGGTCTAAAAGTAAGAGTACAGCGTAGTGACCATTTGTTTTTAGCAGTTTGTAAATTGTTAGTGTTAGGATAGCAGTTTTTGTGGAGCATTGTGGGCAAAATCCAGACTGAACGGGGTGAAGAAGGTAGTTATCAGTGAGGTTGTAGCTCAAACAGTTATAGATTAGACATTCTAAGAGTTTGGAAGTCAATTGAAACAAGCTGATGGGTCTTGGGTTATTATTGGTGGGGGTCCAGCGAGGGTAATCAGTGCATGTTTTAGAGGATTGGGGAAGATGCCAGTAGAGAGGGAGAGATTGAAGATGTGAATTAGTAGTTGCTAGGAAGCCGGTTCCAGGATGCAGGTGGCTAGGTGGGTATTAGAAAAAAGTTTAACAACCCCCTGTATGGTCATAGGGATGCATTGAATATGCAGGTGGATAAATAGGGAACATATTTACACAGTGGAGATATCATCACAAATTGCAAAATCTTATTTTTTAAGTAATTGTCACTTTCCTAGGCTGCGAGGCATTTAATAGGTGGAGGCAGTGGAATATGAAGTTGACAGTTAACGGTTGAAAAGAGTTGGCTGGGATTGTGTAAGAGGGTATTAATAAGGGTGATAAAAGAGGGAATTAAAGTGAATTGTTGTAGACACAGAAGTAGCTAGGTCAGGACAAGAAAGAAGTGATATTTTGTCATACAGGTAGTCTGTTGGGTTGTGGAATCAAGAACAGAAGGGTTAAAGTGGGGATCAGAGAAAGAAAAAGTCAGAGAAAGAAAAACAATTATTTGAGAGTAGAGATGGGCCAAACGACCCCCTGTTCGGTTTGCAGCAGAACGCCCACTTTTAAGGCTTATATGCACGTAATTGGCCATAAAAGGGGTATGGGGGTCTGGGTACTACCCTGGGGGACATGCTTAAAGTGCAACAATAAAAATTAAAAATTACTTCAAATATAGTGCCTGGGGGGTCCCCTTAGACTGCCTGTAAAGTGGCACATCTGTACTGTGTATATAACATGCTGCAGAAAAAATGTAATTTCTAAAGAAAAAAGCAAGTCAAATCACATTTAAACTGACTTGCGCCTGAATAGCACCTGGCTATTAAAAACTTAAGGAAAAAAAAGGTGTGGGGTCCCCTCCAGTCCATACCAGGCCCTTCGGGTCTTGTATGGGTTTTAAGGGGAACCTCATGCCAAAATATTTTAAAAACTGGTGTGGGGTCCCCACCAAAATCCATACCAGACCCTTATCCAGGCATGCAGCCTGGCAGGTCAGGAAAGGGGTGGACGAGTGTGCGCCTCCCTCCTCCTTAATCATACCAGGGCATATGCCTTTAACATGGGGGGTGCTTTGCTGATGGGGATAAGGGTCTCTTCCCGACAACTCTGGGCTGTGGTTGTCGGGTTCTGTGGGTGGGGGGGCTTATTAGAATCTGGAAGCCCCCTTTAACAAGGGGGCCCCCAGATCCTGCCCCCCATGTGAATGGGTAGAGGTACATACTACCCCTACCCATTCACCAAAAAAGTGTACAAAAAAATAAAAGTTTTTGACAAATCCTTTAATAAAAAATAAAAAAACAGTGTCCCTCAATGTAAATCCATTGTCAATCACGCAGCCCGCCGACCTGAAAAAAACAAAAAAAACCACTCCGCTTTCTAGGAAGGCCGCCCGCTGAATGCCTCCTTCGCCAATTGACAGTTCTTATATAGGTAAGGGCAGGGCCACCTTGCAATGTCACCTGGTGGCCCCTCCCCCTTGTTACATCACCATCCAGCATGCACCACTCCACGATGTTACAAGGGGGCGTGGCCACCAGATGACATTGCCAGGTGGCCCCGCTCTTACCTATATAAGAACTGTTAAAGCCGGAGGAGGCATTTGATGGGTGACCCTCCTAGAAAGCAAAGCATTTTTGTTTTTCAGGTCGGTGGTGTGGCAGGAGATGTGATTGGCGATGGCTTTACATCGGGGGACACTTTTTAAATTTTTTAATAAAGGATTTGTCAAAAACTTGTCTCCTGTTTTTATTTTTTTGTACACTTTTTTTGGTGAATGGGTAGGGGTACTAAGTACCCCTACCATTTCACATGGGGGGGCTGAATCTGGGGGCCCCCTTGTTAAAGGGTGCTTTCAGACTCCGATAAGCCCCCTGCTGCAGACCCCGACAACCACAGCCCAGGGTTGTTGAAAAGAGACCCTAGTCCCCATCAACATGGGGGCAGAGCCTCCCACCCCCAAAGCACCCCCCTATGTTGAGGACATGTGGCCTGGATTTTGGAGGGACCCCACGCCGTTTTTCTTTAAATTTTGGGGTGAGGTTCCCCTTAAAATCCATAACCAGCTTTTTTTTTTTCATTCAGCTGCCAGCAGGGAAATTCATTAAAAGCTGATGACCCTTCAGTTGTTAAGGACACCGCGGGTGGGTTCCCGACCTCGCTCCTTAACAACCAACTTACTCTGCTCCCTGATTGGGCAAAGCTTTGCCAATCAGGGTGCAGAATGCACTGTGCAGCGTGCAGTGCATTGCAGGGTGTTTGGTGGGGCAACACCCTATAAATTAGGACGTTTGTCGAACGATTGAACAGGCAAATGTTCGGCCTGAACTTATGCTGGGGCCGAACCATTTGCCCACTACTATTTGAGAGGTTGCAGAATGAGTAGAAGTATGTGTCCATTGTGCTAGGTCCAAAGAGGAGGTTAGGCTGAGACATTTAAAAGTAGATGGGGTGTTAACATTAACAGGCATGTTGAAGACAGCAAGAATGATTGTGGGAATTTCAGAAGAGAGAAACTATAGTAGCCAGGCAGAAAAGTGAGGAAGGAAACGTGATACTGGACCAGGAGGCTGATAGATCACAGCAATCCTCAAAGAAACTGGAGAAAATAGATGTATGCCGTTAGCTTCATTCAAGGAGAGGAGCAGGGAGAAAGCTGAGGGAAGCTGCTTTGTGGGGAAACAAAGATTCCAACTCCACCTTCCTTTCATGCACTGGATATAGGGTAGTCCATTGGAGTCTGCCATATAAGAGGGCATCTGGAGAGGCAGAGACAGATTCTTGAAGCCATTTTTCAGTAACAGCAAGTATGTTAAAGGAGTAAGTACTTAGAAGGTCATGGACAGAGGTGAAGACTGAGTGAGCATTCCAAATATGCAGATAAAAAACAGAAGGCTGGTTATGGGATGAAGAGGTATAGAAATTAGACAGTGTAGATTACAGCTACTGACAAAGGATGGGGAAGGCCGTGGAATTTATATGATGGAGGCCTAGGATTAGGGGATATATCTCCAGAAGCTAAAAGAAGCAATAAGGAAGGTAATATTAGAGAGTGATTTATATGAAGGCACATGCCCCAGTTTTCTGGCAGTCTTGTTAGCACGTGGGTTCAGAATAAGCAAGAGGTGATGAGTGCTGTAATAGGGAATGGGCAGGAATGAGGGTGATGTTATTAAGCTGTGGAAAGTAGAATAGGGATGAAGGAAAGAGAGCTTAAGGTGAGGTAGAGAATGCATGTTACAGGGTGAAGAGATTAGGATGCAGACTGAGAAAAAGACATGAAAAGACTGGATGGTGGAATAAAGCTGCATTCGCATTGGTTTTTAGTCACACTGTGAATCCCAGCAGCAAGAATCTACTGTTTCCTGCATCTGTAATTGACAGGCTGACAGTAGTCACAGCTACTCATTGTGGTTCGAGCAGCCAGTAATTTACTGCAGTGATTTTGGTTGGATGCACACAAAGTGCATCCAGCCATGATCACCATATGTAGTTGCTGGTTCTGCGAACAGTCACAAAAAGCCACCGACAGCCTGTCATTGTACTGTACAGCCTCAGCAACCACAGAAATCTGCACACAGCTGTAAATCCAAGCCAGATTCTTGCCACTGGGATCCGCAGCATGGCTAAACACTTGTGCAAATGCAGCTAAGGGTCAGATGTAGTCAGCTTGGTGCTTTGCAAAGTCATTCCTTGGTTATTTTCTTCTTGTGCCTTAGGTGAAAGTGTCCTGATACTTTTCAAGATGATGCTCAGAAAAAATGGTACAGTATCTCACAAAAGTGAGTACACCCCTCACATTTTTGTAAATATTTTATTATACCTTTTAATGTGACAACACTGAAGAAATGACACTTTGCTACAATGTAAAGTAGTGTGTGTACAGCTTGTATAACAGTGTAAATTTGCTGTCCCCTCAAAATAACTCAACAGAAAGCCATTAATGTCTAAACCGCTGGCAACAAAAGTGAGTACACCCCTAAGTGAAAATGTTCAAACTGGGCCCAAAGTGTCAATATTTTGTGTGGCCACCATTATTTTCCAGCACTAATAAGACGAAACGCGTTGGGGGCTGCTGACCCTGGATTGCTGCGACCAAC
>BLSH010178275.1:1062083-1074984 GCA_018402905.1 Glandirana rugosa
TTTGCTTTACACGCAGGAAAAAAAAGGGTGTTTATCTCGAAAGAAAACCACCATAAACTAGTGGAGACGCAGTAAAAACTAGCGGCGATATTTGTTTTCTTCTCGCTGTTAAAACGTTTTTTTGGGTTTAAAGAATGAAAAACGAGTTTATGTTTAGGTTTTTTTTTTTATATTTTTTTGTAAAAAAAAGTGGCAAAAACCGGCTAAATATAAGCAGGAGTATAAACGCTATTTTTTTTAGCGTTAGTCGTAAATAACGCAGATCGCCGCCATTACTAGTAAAAAATAAAAAAAAAAATAAAACCCCCAAAAATGAATTCTCATCATCCGTAAACGCGACCACTTTTGCGCAAACCAATCAATAAATGCTGATTGCGATTTTTTTTATCGCAAATATGAGGACGAATATAAATCGGCCAAAAACGGTGAAAAAAAATGTTTTTTTATATTTTTTTTTTTGGATTTGTATTTGAGCAAAAAGTAAGAAATTTGGGTTTTTTTGCAAAATTGTCGCTCTTCTTTTGTTTATAGCGGCGATCAAAAATGACGCAGAGGTGATCAAATACCACCAAAAGAAAGCTCTATTTGTGGGAAAAAAAAGGACGCACATTTCGTTTGGGTACAACGTCGCACGACCGCGCAATTTTCAGTTAAAGCGACGCAGTGCCGAATTGCAAAAAGGGCTCCGGTCCTAAAGCTGGAAATCCTTCCGGGGCTGAAGTGGTTAATATGTACAGTCTGGAGGAAAGAAGGGAGAGGGGAGACATGATTGAAACCTTTAAACACATCAAGGGGGTGAAGGGGGTTCAGGAGGGCAGTCTTTTCAATATGAAACCAAAATCAAGAACACGGGGACATGACCTCAAACTAACGGGAGGGAAGTTCAAAACTAATCTTAGAAAGTATTATTTTACTGAAAGGGTGGTTGATGATTGGAATAAACTACCAACAGAGGTTGTGAGACAGCCAACAGTAAATGGCTTTAAACATGCTTGGGATAAACATAAATCCATAGTCAAACAACAAGGTTAATATATAAAAAAAAAAAAATATATAAAAAAAATAAAAAAATAAAAAAATAAAAAAAATAAAAAATAAAAAAAATAAATAAAAAGGGGCAGACTCGATGGACTACTCAGTCTTTTTCTGCCGTCACTTTTCTATGTTTCTATGTTTCTATGTTTCTATTATTGCCATAAAAAGTGTATGGGGGACCTGGGTTCTGCCCTAGGGGACATGTATCAATGCAAAAAAAATGGAAAAAAATGTTTTCAAAACGATCATTTTTTAAAGGAGCAGTGATTATAATGATGCTTAAATTGAAACAATAAAATGAAATATTCCTTCAAATACCATGCCTGGGGGGTTCCCTTAGTCTGCCTGTAAAGTGGTGCATCTGTGGGATTTCTAGAACATGCTGCAGCAATAATGACATTTCTAAAGAAAAATATGTAATTTAAACCTGCTCGCGGCGGTAATGTATAGCCAGCTCCCGGCAATATAGATAAAAAAATTAAAAACCGGCATGGGGTCCCCCCAAGATCCATACCAGGCCCTAATCCGAGCAAGCCCCTTATCCCCATGTTGATGGGGACAATGGCCTCTTCCCAACAACCCTGGCCAGTGGTTGTCGGGGTCTGCAGGTGGGGGCTTATCGGAATCTGGAAGCCCATTTTAACAAGGGGGGCCCCAAATCCCTATGTGAATGAGTATCGGGTACATTGTACTCCTACCCATTCCCCAAAAAAGTGTAAAAAAAAGTAAAAACTACAAGAGACAGTTTTTGACAATTCCTTTATTAGAAAAGAAAAAAAAAAAGTGTCCCGCAATATACATCAACCGTGAATCACAGCGTCCGACGGACCCGAAAAATAGAAAAAATGCAAAAAGCTCTGCCTCGATCAGAGGGCTCCCGCTGACTATATAGTCTGACAAAGTGATGATGATGAACTGGAAGACTGGCACACGTTCTTTAATGACGCAGGTGTGAGTCTTCTTAGGTTCCTGATGGGTAGAAAACAACGTAAGCTCCTCAAACTAGATGAAGAAATAGGGATCGTTAAAAATAAACGAATTCCATATAAGAATGACCCGGATTACACCATTAAATCAGAATCTCTCAAAGCTGTATTAGGGAAGGTAGAAACTGAACAAAAAAGCAAAAAACAGAGAAAATACAATAGGGATACTAAGGATTATAAAGTCAACCTGATTTATAAGTGGCAGTTGGATTTAATCAATAATCCTAGGTTTGTGAATGATCCCACCCACAATGGGTCAAATCAGGCAACTGGGGGTGGCACCAATATGGTCCTTACCCAACAAATAAGAGGTTGGGAAACCATTAAGGGGGTGTACCAGGCTTCACCCTCTAGGAGGGGTGGCAATGGTGGGAATAATACTCAGGCATTACAGTCTAGGAAACAATCCCATAAGGGTAAGGGGGGGTCAAACATCACAGCTCACAGTTCAACACTAACCTATGCCACATAACTCCCAGGGCCAGTATAATAGGGGCAAGGCAGGGCAAAACATAAGGAATCAGAACCCGGACCAATATTATGGGCATTTCACCCAACTCAGGCCAATATGGGGGTGGATACCATATGGGTGGTTCCAATAAGTACACTCCTTTGGGGATCTGACTGATGATGATCAACGTTATGCGAGGATGGATCACCCCTATGGCCCCCAAGGTATGAATAGAGGACCAAGGGAAGGTCCTGATCAACGGGATTTTCGGCAGGCTACCAGAACAGAATTCAAAAGAAATGCAGACACCAGAGAGGGACCAGAGGGGGGAGGCGTCTTCACGCCAAAAAGACGACGAGTTTGAGTGAAGGGGGTATCATTAACCTCAGTGGTAAGACTCTCACTAAGGAAGAGGAAACCACCCTGAACAAGAGTTTGAAGTTCGCACCCCCTCGCAATATTAACATGTTTCAGACGTTTATTGACGTACAAAAATACGTCCTTAAACGCAACTTCAAAAAGTACCTTCTATCCAATCCAGTTAGAAATCACCATACTCCTTCATGGGGAATACCCTAAAGTATAAAAAAGTGACATCTAAAGGAGATATTAGGCTGGGTCTAGAGAAATTGTGGGATAGGAGGTATATTATAATTTGATCGGCTGATAAGGGCAGTGCCATTGTTATACTTGATAAGACGGCATATAACGAGTTACTGAGGATCCTATCAGATACTGAAACCTATACTCCGCTATTGTATGATCCGGTACACAAATATAAAAAAATAATTGAAGGCCTTGGTAGATGAAGGTTACAGTTTGGGTGTTCTCAATAAAAAGGAAAGGGCTTTTTTAGTACCAATGGCACCACGGTTACCTACTACCGTATATATTCGAGTATAAGCCGTCTCGAATATAAGCCGAGGCACCTCATTTTACCACAAAAAACTGGGAAAAGTTATTGACCCGAGTATAAGCCTAGGGTGGCAAATGCAGCAGCCAGAACACAGGAATTGTAGCCAGAACACAGGGACAGGGAGCCAGAACACAGGAATTGTAGCCAGAACACAGGGACAGGGAGCCAGAACTCAGGGATTGTAGCCAGGACACAGAGACTGTAGCCAGAACACAGGTATTGTAGCCAGGACAGAGGGATTTTATCCAGGACACAGAGACTGTAGCCAGAACACAGGTATTGTAGCCAGGACACATGAATTTTATCCAGGACACAGAGACTGTAGCCAGAACACAGGTATTGTAGCCAGGACACAGGGATTTTATCCAGGACACAGACTGTAGCCAGAACACAGGTATTGTAGCCAGGACACATGGATTTTATCCAGGACACAGAGACTGTAGCCAGAACATAGGTATTGTAGCCAGGACACAGGGATTTTATCCAGGACACAGAGACTGTAGCCAGGACACAGGTATTGTAGCCAGGACACAGGGATTTTATCCAGGACACAGAGACTGTAGCCAGAACACAGGTATTGTAGCCAGGACACAGGGATTTTAGCCAGGACACAGACTGTAGCCAGAACACATAAGGGATGAGTAAGGTAGATTCACATTAAACAGAGCTGTGCTGCTTCTAAGAGCCGATCTGTGCTTGTAAGTGTGATTAAACACATTGGAATGCAAAGAATGCTGAGAGAGCGCTGCAGCTCTTCACGGAGATCAGGAGGTGGGCAGGACTGAACAGCTAAAATCAGCTTGTCCCGCCCACCTCCCGACATCAAGCTGAGAATCTGACACCTCTCTCAGCATTCTCTGCATTCCAATGTGTTTAATCACACTTACAAACACAGAACGGCTCTTAGAAGCAGCACGGCTGTTTAATGTGAATCTACTCATCACCCACAGACACTGACTCGAGTATAAGCCGAAGGGGGTCTTTTTCAGCACAAAAAATGTGCTGAAAGACTCGGCTTATACTCTAGTTTATACGGTATGTGTTTTTTGCCTAAGATTCATAAGAGCTGGAAGGCCCCACCAGGCAGACACATCATCAGCAGCATTGATTCTATCACTGCATGGGCAGGCAAATATATTGATCATTTTTTACAGCCACTGGTGGTGGGTACTCCATCGTTCCTTAGAATCACCAAACATGTCATTAACTTGGTACAGGACATTCAATGGAAATTGAATTACTTGCTTCTTACAGCTGATGTGGCCTCCCTGTATACGGCTATTTCTCATACTCTGGGTTTGGAGGCAGTGCAACACTTTCTCAACCAGGATGGGATATTTCTTGTATACAGAAACAATTCATAATGTATTTATTAGAGTACTCTATGACACACAACTATTTTTGGAACCAAAATTCCTATTACCTGCAGAGGAAAGGAGTAGCCATGGGGGCAAAATTTGCCCCGAGCATGGCTAATTTGTTCATGGCGAAGTGGGAGGAAGATGTGGCACCTTTGGAAAGGTGATGAGGACTCTGTCATTTCCTTTCTTGGTTTCCTAAAAAGCAATGACAGGGGTATCATGTTAAGCCTTGAGGTTAGTGCTACTGAAATACACTCCCTTGATTTAAACATTAAAATAGTTGATGGTAACATTATTACAACAGTGTTTTTTAAGAACATTGACAGGAATGGTTACATTCCAACAGATTCTTGTCACCATCCATCTTGGTTGTCAGCGGTACCAAAGGGGCAGTTTCTTTGTTTGAGAAGAAACTGCACTCGTAAGGAGGATTACCTTGGTGGGGCCCAAATTCTGAAATCAAGGCTCATAGAGAAAGGGTACGAGGAGCTCAGGAGCAATCGTGTGTTGGGGCCACTGTTGCTGGAGCCCCCTCTGGTCATCTTTAAGGGGACGGGCAACCTTAGGAACAGGGTGGCACCTAAAGTACACAACTCGCCTGCTAGAACGTAGTTCTTTGCGGAAATGAAAGGGTACTATTTTTGTGGCAGGTGCAAAGCTTGTCAGATTAATACTCTTAGGGGGAGGAAGGTAATGAATTTCAGTTCTTCATGCGCTGGGAGATACTATAACATCTAATCTTTTATTATGTGCTCTACATGGCATGTAGTGTACCTACTCAAGTGTCCATGTGGTTTGGACTATGTGGGAAGAACATCTCGCATTGGAGGGGTGACAATGCTAAGAGGTGTATCTCCAGGGCCAAAACCAGCTGGATCTATCAACTTAAATCCCACTCCCCTTTGGGGTTAAACATTAAGTGGGATATCATTTGTTTTATTAACAAGAATAGCTAATAGTCCTTTATAGTAGTTTTGCATGAATTTGCTTTATATTATGGTTTTATTCTTATATTTTGTTTTATTGCATGATTTTTATTCATATTTAAGGTAAATGTAATTATTTACACTATAAAATTAATATACATGATTTTATTTTCAATATATGCATTTTAATGGTGGGTCTGGGATGTTGATCTCATTGTCCTTATATGGTGTTTAACTTATTTAATCCATTATTAATTATTATTTGGGTAGTTGGTACATATCAATTGCATCTGAGGTGCAATTTGATATTTGGACGCTAGATGGTGTTGGTGCTCATTCTCACCACTTTATTACATTTATATGGATGCCACCATTAATTTGGTTGGCATAGATGTATGCCACAAATATTGGCATAGGTGTATTTACAAAAATGTGAGGGGTTTACTCATTTTTGTGAGATACTGTATATACTACACTGACTGCACTATATAGTCACCACTGTATTATATATACTACACTATATACTCTGCACTGTATTATATATACTTCACTGACTAGACTACCGTATATACTCGAGTATAAGCCGAGTTTTTCAGCACATTTTTTGTGCTGAAAAAGACCCCCCTCGGCTTATACTCGAGTCAGTGTCTGTGGGTGATGAGTAGATTCACATTAAACAGAGCCGCGCTGCTTCTAAGAGCCGTTCTGTGCTTTGTAAGTGTGATTAAACACATTTATGTGAATCTACCTTACTCATCCCTTATGTGTTCTGGCTACAGTCTGTGTCCTGGCTAAAATCCCTGTGTCCTGGCTACAATACCTGTGTTCTGGCTACAGTCTGTGTACTGTATAAAATCCCTGTGTCCTGGCTACAATAACTGTGTTCTGGCTACAGTCTGTGTCCTGGCTAAAATCCCTGTGTCCTGGCTACAATACCTGTGTTCTGGCTACAGTCTGTGTCCTGGCTAAATTCCCTGTGTCCTGGCTACAATACCTGTGTTCTGGCTACAGTCTGTGTCCTGTATAAAATCCCTGTGTCCTGGCTACAATACCTGTGTTCTGGCTACAGTCTGTGTCCTGGCTAAATTCCCTGTGTCCTGGCTACAATACCTGTGTTCTGGCTACAGTCTGTGTACTGTATAAAATCCCTGTGTCCTGGCTACAATACCTGTGTTCTGGCTACAGTCTGTGTCCTGGCTAAAATCCCTGTGTCCTGGCTACAATACCTGTGTTCTGGCTACAGTCTGTGTCCTGTATAAAATCCCTGTGCCCTGGCTACAATACCTGTGTTCTGGCCACAGTCTCTGTGTCCTGTAAAAAATCCCTGTGTCCTGGCTACAATTCCTGTGTTCTGGCTCCCTGTCCCTGTGTTCTGGCTACAATTCCTGTGTTCTGGCTGCTGCATTTGCCACCCTAGGCTTATACTCGGGTCAATAACTTTTCCCAGTTTTTTGTGGTAAAATTAGGTGCCTCGGCTTATATTCGAGATGGCTTATACTCGAGTATATATGGTATATACTGTACTCTCCACTGTATTATATATACTACACTGACTGCACTTTATACTCTCCACTAGAGTTGAGCGAACCCGAACTGTAAAGTTCGGGCCCGTACCGAACTTTGGGGTGTCCGTGACCCGGACCCGAACCCAGACATTTGAAAAAATTTTGGGTTCGGGTTCTGGGTTCGGGTATTTGATCACGCATGTTGAATAGCTGCAGGGCAGCCAATCAACAAGCGTTTCACTGGTTTTCCCTTAGAAGCCACCACAGCCATGCCTACTAATGTCATGGCTGTGATTGGCCAGTGCATCATGTGACCCAGCCTCTATATAAGCTGGAGTCACGTAGTGCTGCATGTCACATGCTTTCAGGCTAGTCTAGGGAGAGGATGCTGCCGGCGCTGTGAGGGACAGATTGCAGATATAATAACATCTCATCCTGCATTACAGAACGATCTGATTCTGGACTAGGTAGAGATTACTACTACTGCTTTGAGGGACAGATTGAAGATCTCATCCTGCATTACAGAACGATCTGATTCTGGACTAGGTAGAGTCTACTGCTTTGAGGGACAGATTATTGTTCTAAAATCATCTCCTAGTTCTATAGGGTTAGGTTCCTGCTGTTCTTGTAAGGGACAGATTATTGTTCTAAAATCATCGCCTACTCCTATAGGGTCAAGTTCCTGCTGTTGCTGTAAGGGACAGATTATTGTTCTAAAATCATCACCTACTCCTATTAGGTCAGGTTCCTGCTGTTGCTGTAAGGGACAGATTATTGTTCTAAAATCATCACCCACTCCTATAGGGTCAGGTTCCTGCTGTTGCTGTAAAGGACAGATTATTGTTCTAAAATCATCACCTACACTGCCACGGTCCCGGCCTAGTCAACATCTAGGCTCCTACTGCACATCCACCCCCCTTCCCATTTTTATTTTTTTTATTTGATTTTAAGTTATTTTCCCTATCCCCATTTTTTGTAGGGCACTTGTCCTACTCTTACCCCCATTTTACTTCCTTTTACAGCCCTCTAGCACTTGCCAGGACTTTTTTACAGCCATTTTTGTGCCAAAAAGTTCGGGTCCCCATTGACTTCAATGGGGTTCGGGGTAAAGTTCGTGTCAAGTTCGGTACCGAACCCGAACTTTTTTGCGAAGTTCGGCCGGACCCGCCGAACCCGAACATCCAGATGTCCGCTCAACTCTACTCTCCACTGTATTATATATACTACACTGACTGCACTATATATTCTGAACTGTATTATATGCTACTCTGACTGCATTGTATACTCTCCACTGTGTTATATATACTACATTGACTGCACTATACATTCTCCACTGTATTATATATACTACACTGGCTGCACTATATACTCTGAACTGTATTATATATACTACAATGACTGCACTTTATACTCTGAACTGTATTATATATAATGCATTGACATTAACTGCACTATATACTCTGAACTGTATTTTATATATTACACTTACTGCACTATATACTCTCCAATGTATTACATATATTACACTGACTGCACTTTATACTCTGCAGTGTATTATATATACTAGACTGCACTATATACTCGTCACTGTATCATATATAATACAATGACCGTACTATATACTCTGCACTATATTATATATACTACACTGACTGCACTGTATACTCTCCAGCGTATTATATATACTACACTAACTGCACTATATATTCTCCACTATATTATATATACTACACTGACTGCACTATATGCTCTGCACTGTATTATATATACTACACAGACTGCACTACATACTCTCCAGCGTATTTATACACTACACTGAATGTACCATATACTCTCCACTGTATTATATATACTACACTGACTGCACCATATACTCTGCACTGTATTATATATACTGCACTGACTGCACTATATACTCTGAACTGTATCATATATACTACACTGACTACACAATATACTCTGAACTGTATTATATATACTACACTGACTGTACTATATACTCTCTGCTGTATTATATATACTACACTGACTGCACTGTATACTCTCCTCTGTATTATATATACTACACTGACTGCACTATATACTCTTCACTGTACTATATATACTACACTGATTGCATTATATACTCTCCACTGTATTATATTTTCTTCACTGACTGCATTTTATACTCTCCATTGTATTATATATATTACACTGACTGCACTATATAATCCGAACTGTATTATATATACTACACTGACTGCACTATATACTCTCCACTGTATTATATACATTACAGTGACTACACTTTATACTCTCCGCTGTATTATATACAGTATACTACATTGACTGCACTATATACTGTCCACTGTATTATATATACTACAATGACTGTACTATATACTCTGCACTGTATTATATATACTACACTGACTGCACTAAATACTCTCCACTGTATTATATATACTACACTGACTGTACTATATACTCTGCATTGTATTATATATACTACACTGACTGCACTATATACTCTCCACTCTATTATATATACTACACTGACTGTACTATATACTCTGCACTGTATTATATGTACTACAATGACTGCACTATATATTCTCCAGCGTATTATATATACTACACTGACTGCACCATATACTCTCCACTGTATTATATATACTACACCGACTGCACTGTATACTCTGCACTGTATTATATATACTACACTTACTGCACTATATACTCTGAACTGTATTATATATACACTACACTGACTACACAATATACTCTGAACTGTATTATATATACTACAATGACTGCGCTATATACTCTGAATGGTATTATATACTACACTGACTGCAATTTAAACTCTCCACTGTATTATATTTACTACACTGACTGCATTTTATACTCTCCATTGTATTACTATACTACACTGGCTGCACTATATACTGTCCACTGTATTATATATACTACACTGACTGCATTATATACTCTGAATCTAACCTGAACTGTATTATGTATACTATACTGACTACACTATATACTCTCCACTGTAATATATACAATACAGTGACTGCACTTTATACTCTCTACTGTATTATATATACTACATTGACTGCACTATATACTGTCCACTGTATTATATATACTACACTGACTGCATTATATACTCTGAACTGTCTTATATATACTACACTGACTGCACAATATACTGCGAACTGTATTATATATACTACACTGACTGCACTATATACTCTGAACTATATTATATACTACACTGACTACATTGTATACTCTCCATTGTATTATATATACTACACTGACTGTACTATATTCTCTGCACTGTACTATATATATATTACACTTACTGCACTATATACTCTCCACTGTATTAAATATACTACACTGATTGCGATCTTGCAGTGCTTTTATTCCAAGACCAAACGAACAGCTGATGTTCGAGTCGAACTTACGTTCAACTCGAACATCAAGCCCATCCCTAATTATAATGTAAAGTACTCGGTCCCAATTAAATGTGCAAATTGTGCAATCTTACACATGCAAAAAAGTGCCTTGTCCTTTTCTTCACATAATATTTCCACTTCAGTGCCACCAATTCACTGTGTGTATGATATGGGTCCCCACTCCCCAAATGTAGTTGACCCTCTTGTCATTATATCCTAAGATGTTCACCACCAGTATACTTTTCCCGCAATGATCTTTCGTGGCGTGTAGAATTGATTATGGAGAAAAAAGAGAAAAAGATGGGCCTTTCATAGTGTAAAAAGTTTCCAATTTTATTAAAACATAGTCCGTAACTGGTTACATACAGCAAAATGATTCAACGATTAAAAACATGGGCATGCCATTGACCAATGAAAAACGCGATATGCTAGACTTCAGTGTGCATTCTAGCTGTATGTGGGTATACGCACCGTGTGTTCCAACTGTGTGTAGACCCACGCAGATCAAAAGTGACGTGTAAGGATGTATACATCAGCGTTTCCGTAATTTTTCTGTGTGAAAATTTTAAAGTTCAAAAGTACTTTCTTTGTAAGCGCATTTCTTAGCGAATGAATTAGCCTTTCTATTATATACTGTATGCTACACTATGGAAGCTTTTCTTAATGCTTTCTTGTAACATGGGCAAGGCAATGGGCTACATGAATACATAAGTGATTTAAAGGGTCTGCACCTTTATTACCTGGAGTCACTATTGTTTACATTCAGGAGGATCCTAGTGGTCAGGAGGCCTAGATGTGTCTGTGATTGAGAAGTTGAAATACCCCAGAGGTGTATATAAATGCGATTTACTATTGCTTTGGGGGTGACAGTTCTGTGAGCAGAGTGGTGGTGCAGATTTTTCACATAAGAGCACTTTCTTAGTGTTTACTCGGTGTGGGGGTTATTAACACAGAAGATAACATCGCTGTCAAGATGGCGAGTATCAAGAGAAACTGTTTTTATTGTCACATTATGATTTTTGATTGCTAGAAATATGGTCATGATGTTATATATATATATATATATATATATATATATATATATATATATATGTAAGGATGTATTTGTTTATTACTGATTCACGCACATTATTGCATCTTTAAGCATTTGTTAATCAGCAGCACAACCCAATTTTAAGTATTTAACAGTTGGGATTGTGGGAGACGCAACAGTGTTAGTGACAGCTGGGGATCAACAATATTTTCTTCAGTGTTGGTCCTTTTGTGTTTTTTTCCACAGAATCACTGGAAGCGTGGGAGTTTTAGTTTTATTGGTTTATAATCTAACAACGTCTACTACTGTTCAAAACACGATCAGATATGTCATTTTGTAGTAACTATATTTCTTTTGCATTCAGCTCAACATGAAAAATGACAACTTCTCTAGAAAAGTCTCACATTTTTTGTCTCATTTGTTTCTTTTTGTGTTTACACAAACGTTTTATTTTTTCTTTGCTATGTTGCAATATTTTGTTATAATATTACAAAATATTAAGCGCCAACCCTTGGGTCTGTGAATAAACAATAAAATATATGAACTAGTGAAAAAAACTCAAGCGTGTACGGCTGCTGTACCTCAGGTGAACCTGCTAAATCATATGTGTATAAATCACAGCGCCATACCATTAATCCGCAACAGTTATGAACCATACAAAATACAAAAAATATTTTAAAAATAAATACACACTCTTTCATGAATATGTGCTATAAATAAAGTTCATGAAAAAACATTAAAGTGTCCAAATCTTTGAAAGAAAGTGCTTTGAAGAAAGTGCTGATAAGTGCTTGAAAGGTGCTCAAAATAACTTTCAGGTGATCAGATGAACAGTGCTGGGTGACCCCCTATAGTCCCGCACTCACCAAAAACTGTGGATCCACTGCTTTTCAGTCAGTGGATCAATAAGGGCTTGTAGGGGGTAGACTTTATCCAAACAGGACCACAGACTGCTGACACCGGAACTTCTTGTGCTCAAGGAAATAATAAAAGAAATTCCATAGTGCAGACTGCTAAAATGCCGATTTATTGCGCATATATAAAATTTCACTTACAAAATCCACGGTTAAAAACAGCGTAGGTATCACATAGATGGGAAGCGTGCAGTAATGATGGCGTGCGTTCCAACTCACTATCCACGTTCCAAGGAAGTGACGTCAATGACCGCGACAGACCCGGAAGTGACGTCAACGCGTTTCGCTCGTCATAGGAGCCTCATCCTCGTCCGTGATGAGGCTCCTATGA